>OV651818.1:9063012-9240512 GCA_927349885.1 Psylliodes chrysocephalus | reverse complement strand
ACACACACACACACACACACACACACACACACACACACACACACACACACACACACACACACACACACACACACACACACACACACACACACACACACACACACACACACACACACACACACACACACACACACACACACACACACACACACACACACACACACACACACACACACACACACACACACACACACACACACACACACACACACACACACACACACACACACACACACACACATATCATCGGAAAAATAGTCAAAACGGATTCAGGGGACCTCAAAACGTAAAAATCCTCAAAAACTCGAGGTCGAAAAAAATCATGATTCCTATACTTTCCTTATATCTGTAGGTATAGGAAAGTAAAAAGGTACTCTTGGTCATACGCTCTAAAGTCGACCGTTTTCGAGAAAAATCAAATTTTAATGTTGAAATACATGGTCATACATACTTGATGAAACAAAATTTGATTTTTCTCGAAAACGGTCGACTTTAGAGCGTTTGACCAAGAGTATCTTTTTTGTGTAGAAAACATTGGCGGTTCAAATGGGCGTCTCAAAACCGTACTTTTTCCAGTGGCGTAGAATTTTTTATGAATGATAACAAAACTAGATATTTAGTTCATAAACAACCGTATTTGGCATACAAATTAAAAAATGTGACAGCTACTATTTAAAGTGAGGTTAGAATTTAATTAGTAGGTAACGATTTAATAGTTTCTTCATGAAAATATACTGTATAGTAAATCTAGATTACCTTCTATTTTTTTTTTAATTTTCTATTAACTGAGATATTTGTCTGTTACACCCGGTATAAGACTGTTGTTAAAAATAAAAAATAAAGTTTATCGGGTAAAACAATGTATTGTTGTTAAATAAAAAGGAATAAGATAAGACTAAAAATCGTTGAATGATAAAAATATAAAAAATCTGATGTGTCCAACACATGACTTTCCTATCTAGTTATTATAGGCATTTTCCGGTTATTTTGTACAACCTATTGCAGCATTTCTATAAATGTTTAGAGGATAAATTAAATATATACATTTTACATATACATTTACCTCGAAACATTTTTCTATAGATATTCATTGAAAACGAAAATACTGAAAAATTTAAATTTAGCACTTTTCCATTACGGTCCATTTTAGAAAAATCATGTATAAACAAAAATTATAGAGATCGATATCGCAAACAACTTTTAATTCAACAATTTTCATAAAAATCAGAATTTTGCACATTTTGTCAAATTTCTCGAATACGGACCATTTCAGGAAATTTTGACATAAAGCAAAAATAATAGATAATAATATTAGAAGTAACTTTTATTTGAACAATTTTTTTCTCCAAACATAAATAACAGATATATTCCATAAAATATAAAAACGGCCTCCCATAAAGTACCCCCCCAGATGTTCCGACTTTGTCCAAAATCTAATCATTTCACGTCAGGCCGAAATAAACCTTAAGTTTAAAATTTAATGTTTTTTCCTTTATCCGTTTTTGAGTTTTCTTCAAATTTCGAAATTTACACATTTTCTCAAATATCTCGAATACGGTCCATTTTAGAGAAATTATGTATAGGATAAAAATTATAGAGAATTATATTACAAACAACTTTTATTTGAACAATTTTTATAAAAAATTATTTTTTTTACATTTTGTCAAATTTCTCGAATACGGACCATTTTAGGAAAATTTTGTATAAAACAAAAATTATAGATAATTATATTAGAAGTAACTTTTATTTGAAGAATTTTCTTCTCCAAACGTAAATAACAGATATATTCCATAAAATATAAAAATGACCACCTATAAAGTACCCCCCCCCAGATGTTCCGACTCTGCCCAAAATCTAATCAGCTCATTGGACGCTGAAACAAAGCTTAAGTTTAAAATTTGGTGTTTTTCTGTGTATCGGTTCATGAGTTATGCGTTATACAGACACACACACACACACACAGACACACACACAGACACACACACAGACATCATCGCGAAAATAGTCAAAACGGATTAAGGGGACCTCAAAACGTAAAAATCCGTCGAAAACTCGAAGTCGAAAAAAATCATGATTCCTATACTTTCCTTATATCTGTATACAGATAGGAAAGTAAAAATGTTGAAGCCTAAATAGGAATTAGAAAAAAGATATAGGATAGATAGGATAAATTGCACTGCTCAAAACTTTTATTCATACATGCAATTTTTAAATTAGCGAACAACAAAAAAATATGTATATCAAATTTTCATTTTTAAGTTACTTTATCACAAAGACTTAAGCCAAAAATGACTATGGATAAAAACTGCAGTGTTTTTCTGAAAATATGAATACAGGGTTGTTCACTGACAGATGACAGTCAGGTGTGGGGTAAGGAGTGACGATATATCAGAAAAAAATTAAGTACCTACTCACCATATACTGTACATAATATGTATGTAATATCAACATAAATCCAAGAATAATATACACATTTGCCTAATTACATATTTATACATTTATCTGATGAGAGTTATGGCCTATATATCGCTACCTTGGAACAACAACGGCACAACTCAAAAAGTAGAGATTTCGAGATAAGACGTTTTAAAATTTTAGATAAAATTAATATATTTGCTTAAAAAATAACTTACTGATAACCTGTTTTGCGAAATTTGCAGTAGATACAGTTAACTTTAGCACGTGTAATTTTTTTTATAAATATTTAATTTTCAATTCAATTTCAATTTCAATTTATTTAGTAATAGAGTAATTAGTCTACATTTTTTTCATTATATAATAGTACAAACTGTTAGGTGAGGAGCACGAAAACAAACTAAAAACCTAGGTGAAGTGCCTGTGTTGTCTTTTTGTTTATTTCCGGACCCCTTCTCAATTATGTATTAATTTAAAAATGATTGAAAATTAAATATATCAATAGAGAAAATAAATACAATTTAATAATAATGAAAGTGTAAATTAGAGTACTGAACATTTCAATTGATATCTCGAAAATGGTGCATTTTAGAGGGTAAGTTAATAGAAACATTTTTTCATATTTTTGGACGAGCTATCACGTTCTAAAGTCCTGCGCATATATTATGAAACACCCTGTATAATTTTTGTTTAAATTTTCTTATATCTAAATTGAATTCATGCAAACCGAGGTAGTTTGAAATAGTATATAATAATTTCCTGACCTTCCCATGAAAGTCATATGGACTCTCATTAGGGGTTTGCCTTAAATTATTTAAATCCAAAGATAAGCAACTTTCATTTGGGGGTTTACTAAAATTCATCAACTCCTCTATAAATTCTTTTATTTTTGTGGCTTCATTAATATTAATTACTTCGCTAGCGGTTCCATGCAATTTACTTATAATCCTTCTAAATATTATAACATTCTGATAGTTTTCAATATTTACGTTATCATAAAAATGGGTAACTATGCTATCAATACTTTCTAAGAAATTATTCATTTTCTGATTAATTAGAAGATAAAATTTAAGTAATGATGTTTTTAAATATAAATGTTAACAAACCCTTATTTTTTATGTTTAGTTGGAACAGATTCCATGTCTTCAACCAAAAACGCCTGCTACCACGCCGGCTACTACGCCTTTGGCACAAAGAAATATCCAAAGGATTCATGATAAGAAAACTCAGCCCAAATATGGATGGTTATGAATAGAATAGAAGAGGTCGAGAAGAGGTCGAGCAGATATAGATTTGATAAAAATGAATTTCTATTTTTAGAACATTTAAGTAAACTAGGTATTTCAATTTAAAAAATATAGGTAACAGAAACAGGGCTGCCAGATTCAGTACGTTTGTACTGAATTCAGTACCTTTTCAACTTTTTCAGTACGTCAGTTTTACGTTGTTAGTTTTAGTACGTTTTTGTTAAAAATAGTCAGTTCAGTACCATATTCAGTACTTGGACATTTTTCGAATAAAGTAACGTATTTTTATTAACATTTATTTGAAATTAAAATTTATTGCACATTTGTTGGTTGTAAATTTGAAAGTAAAATGGATTAAGACGTTTTTTGCTATACATAAAGATTATATAATTTAATAAAAGTGTTAAACCACAAGAAAATAATTTTTATTTCACTTGTGCCCAGCCCATTTGTTCCTATAGAGTAAAACTTTTGTAAATGTTTCAAATTTTTCTATAAAAGATATTTAATAGTTAATTTTTATAAAATATTAATTTTTAAAGGTATTTATTCAGTACGTTTCGTTTTTTTGAAATTCAGTACCTGCGTTTTAAAATGTTTTTCAGGACGATTTGTCATTTTCATTCTGGCAGCCCTGAATAGAAATCTATATTAGCATTAGCATAGTACAAAATATTTATTAAATTACATCTCCAAAACATATCGAGGATATTTAAAAAAATCATAATATAATGGATCCAAAAAAGTATAGAAAATGCAAAAAAATAAAATAACATTCAGAAAGTAGCTGGCAAGACGCAATTCATGGATAGGTTTATGGATAGTATTATCCCAAAAAAAAGATGGTAATGATTTCATAAAAAACAAAAATATTCAATATAATGGTTCTAAATGTAATGTGATTTTTTTAGTGTTCCCAGAATCGCCTAGTGCGTCCATAAAATGTTTAAAAACTTAAGTTGTTTTATTTAATATATTTCCTGAAATATAGGTAAATGTACACCTTTCCAATACACTGTATTAGTGAATTAAATACCAAAAAAAAAATTTTAATTTTGTAGGTTTTATGCTTAGAACATAATAGTCAGGAAGGAGCATGCTATGTCCGCGTTAATCTAATCGATCTGACGGAAGTGGTGGCCATGTTGTACTATGGATGACTCACTATCATATGATAAATGGTTTCTAAAATTGGTTTATAATTTCAGTGATTAAAATTTGTTAATAATTTGGATGTTTTATGTGTTAATTTAAACTTTTATCAAGCGTATGTTTTGTAGACATTTTTAAAAAGTGTTTAATGTTTTAGTATGTATTTAGTATTACTGTTAATTTTAAATTTTCCGCGTTAAAAGACAAACAAGACAATATGGTCAGTTGTTCGTCTTGTGGACATAGCAGCACAGCTAAAAGTAGAAACGAATAATCTACATTTCATAAGCATTTTCAACCACATTAAAGATTTTTAAAATGTTCAATGTTTTAAATTTGTAAACAAACATGTTAACTGCGTCTGCGCTGAACTGTGCTCATTGGCGTAGGTCATGGTTTATAGGGTATTGTAACGATAGTCTAATTTATTTATAGTTTATTTATTTAAAACACACTATTTTCAATTTATTTGAGACGTACTATTTAATTTATATAATACTTAGACACTAACTAATAATTCTAATTTATTTATTACACTTTAACTTTTCATTCCAATATTCTATACTAAACTAAACTGTGCGTCGATGAGTCGGCTATTAATACCAAGCCAATCCTGTGCTCGTCGTTTTTGGGCGCTCCCAAAAATTCCATCTCTATGACTCAACGGCAGTTTCTCGAAGCGTCAGCGGCATACCTAGAAGATTTCGTCGTTTTTTGTCACATACTTTGATTTTCTTTTACTATACGGAGAATGGTCGCACTGCGCAGCTTTCTGAGTGCCTTTTAAAAGGAGATAGAAAACTTCGCCATTTTGATCCCTTATTACGTTTTGCCTACATCTTGGCGCAATATTTTTAATAGGTGCGTTTTAATCATCTGCTTCTGCTTCGGAATTGTCTGTTTTCTTTTTTTAATCTGACAGGTTAAAACGGCTAAACCGCATGCTACTTAATGCCAAAGAAGGCAGCAAAGCACCTCGGGAATTTTGAGTTGAAACATATGCCACATTTTTAAAAATTTGTTAAAAAGACATAATTTTTGGGAACTTCCAGTAACGTGGAATAACGTAACGTAACAAAGTACAAAACATTGTTTCGTCATAAAAGTAAACGTCCCTAGTCTGGGCTTAGACGTCCATCCTATAGATGAAAACAAGAGTAAAAATAAGAGTTACAGTGTACCAATGTGCTGTAAAGTTTTCATTAATTTAACGTTTTTATGCATAGTGGGCCCTCTATAAATTATCCTAAAAATATTTTCCTATATTGATCCCACCCAACATGCAATTTTAAAGTAAAATTTATTCACATAATGAAGGTAAATAATAAAAATGCAATCTTCTCGCAAGAAAATAGCAATTCGTTAAAATGAGAGAAATCGATAAATTTAGATAATATGCAAATGAGAATTTATTATTTTCTTTTCTACGCCCCTTTATGACAGTACGTCACTGGTAGACCGGAAACACTTGTCGCCATATTCGTCTAGTTCACTGTTAAAATTAGATAGAACAGAAGTAAAAGTTGGAAATGCTTTTGCCAGTTCTCCCACTTTATACACATAAATTGACAGGTTGGCAGCGGATCTCACCGAAGTGGACGCGATACATTGGCGTACAAAATTATTTTATAGATGTTAATAACAATTTCGAGTAAATAGTTTAATAAATTGTGAATAGCTGTTGAAATTTTGTAAAATTATGATTTGAATACATGTTTAATAATTATTTATAATCCATAAATACATGCGATTGTCCGGTTCCGCCGATAACAATTTAAAATTACTTATTCTATGAAACGACACTGGCAGGTAAACATTACTGCGAAATTCTCGGAGCCGCCCGACGTGGTTTGACGTTTACCCCCTCTCTACCTACCAAAAGACTTTTCAACTTTTACTTTCTCTATACCATCGTGATTCCAAGGCCGATTAGGATTCCTCCTGGCATTGAGGTAGAGGTAGAATCCGAGAATACCGATCAAGGAGAAGCGACAGTAGCAGTCGGTGCCTTTGATATCGGATGTATCTTTTTCCACATACTTTGATTACTATACGAGGCAAGAGAGAGGTCCGACACGCCCAACATAGGGCGCGGCCATTTTGAACCCTGTGACACAGTTTACAGCTAAATAATCAGATCGCTCACTCTGCGTCGGCACTTTTGATCTCAATGTTTCAGTTTATACACTGTGCAACTCGGATAATACAATATATGACAACCGCCTACAATAAAACAGCAGTCTTCTGCGTATCCTGAATTTGTATCCCTGGAGTGGATGTTATTTTGAAACTTTCAACTGGTCCGAGTGAGCTAACTGATTCTTTAGCAATAAACTGTGACTACAAAAATAATATTCACTGACACTGATAGCAGCAAGTAAAATATCAGGTGCGTTTTAATCATCCGCTTCTGCTTCCGGAATTGTCGGTTTAGTCGTTTTAACCTGTCAGATTAAAACAAGAAAACCGACAATTCCGAAGCAGAAGCGGATGATTAAAACGCACTTATTAAAAATATTGCGCCAAGATGTAGGCAACACGTAATAAGGGTTCAAAATGGCGGAGTTTCCTATCTCTTTTTAAAAGGCACTCAGAAAGCTGCGCAGTGCGACCATTCTCCGTATAGTAAAAGAAAATCAAAGTATGTGACCTTTTTCACAGTATGACTTTGACTGATACACAACTTAGCACGCTGAGAAAACATGCTTATTTTCTACACTGAGCGAAATAGTTTGGCAAATTATCTGAAATTATTGTTATAGTCCATGCGCAAATGTTGCAATGTGATTTAATTACATTGAAATAGTTAGGGTTCATAGCAATGCTGAAATTTCAGCACCAAAATATAATTCATTATGTAATAATTAATTATTTATTATAAAAGTAAAAGACGTTTATTATTTTATAATTTATCTATAAAATTTGTTCAATATTTGGTTTATTTATCGTTAAAAATGTAATAAAAGCCCCATATTTAAATTAAATGACCTTTTCCTTAACTAAAAATAAGGTAAATAAAATTAAGGGTGTCAAAAAAAATTTAGGTAACAATTAAAAAGACATTAAGTTTAAGAGGTTTAACTAAATATTTGCAATGTGCATATATTTTCAAAGCGTTTAGGTTTAAAAAGTACTTACATATTTTTAGAATTTCTAGATTTATATTATATTAAAAGGACTTTCAAGTTTATCACTCATTTCTGTAGAAACAAGTGTTTTCTTGCCAAGTTAAACCAGATTTTATTAAGGTTTCTGTATTTAGAGTTAAATACCTGGCCTGGCTATTACCCAGACAATACAAATATGTCCATTAGACGTCCATTCGATATACAATTTTGGATGTCTAGACGTCCAAAAATGAGTTTTCTGGACTTCCGACATCCAATGGACGTCCAGTGAAGTATACAAATGGCACACTTTTGACCATTCAGAGGACGTCGAATACTGGACATTCAAAAAACGTCCAGGATTATATTTCCATTGAGACCACATCCCCACTTTTTTACAGAACCGCAACTCACCACACACTATTTTATATTATTAATAATTTTTTTATTATTTTCGCAAATCGCTATACACCATTTATTTATTTTTTAATTAAAATCGCTTGACCTGAGTAGGACTCGAACTCACGACACAGCCATTATCGTTTTACGCTTTCAATCGCTAGACGAGCTCGACGAAGGAACCACTTAAAAACTTTTTACTAGATACAGTTATAATTGAATAAGATTTCAAACTTCCGCTGATAGAATGAAATGCAATAGATTTAATTTGTCAATTTTTAATGACCAGTTATATTAAAAAAAGTATATATAGATGGGTATTATCTGGTAGGCTTAATAAATAATGACCTAAGATGGACGTAAACTGGACGTCAAAATACTATTGAACTTAAAATTAAGTCCAAAAACAGACGTTCTCTGGGTATCGATATTCAGCTGTCAATTTAATTAGCATAAACCGACGTACACTGGATGCCCGGATATAGACGTCCTGACCCTTAAATAGATCAAAAGTGGACGTCCATTGGACTATGTGTGCATAGACGAATTTTTAGAAATAGTACTTATTTAAGTATGCACCAATATTTGCAAAATCAACTCCAGTATAATTCATTCAATAAATGTAAATATGAATGGGCAAAACATCTTTATATTGACATAATTGTAACTTACAATTTAGCCATAATAAAGGGATTTTCTTCACTTTGACCAATCTTAATTGAAATACGCGAATTTATTATATTTTTTTAAATATAATTTCAAAATAAAATAAACAAAATCTGCAGTTCATTGTAAATTTATTTAAAAAAAGAAAAACATATATTTCACAAAATACAATACCTACATATGAAAAATAAAATGTCAAAAATAATTAAATCATTATACTTAATATTTATGCATGTGATAAAATTCTTAGTTTCCTAATAACTTTTTTGGCACATTTTATGTCTGTATTAGAATACCTAAGTGTGTAAAAATCTTCGTCTTATTACTACACAAAACAAACACCAAAAAGTATCACTTAACATTGCTCACGTACTAAACACAACTTGGACTGACTTTGACAGATAACATAATTTTGAGTGATACACAACTTATTTTCGCACATGCGCGTTACAAAACGGTACACTGAAAACACCAAGCTGTCGCTTCTCCTTGATCGGTATTCTCGGGTAGAATAAAGCAGAAACCGAATATAACCAAACGCCGAGAAGCGACAAAGACCCTTTCCCGCCGGGTCAGTTTTCGAAGGCGCATGATCGAAAATATGGTGTATATTTGCATGTGGCCAACTAGATCAGCGCGACACCGTATACGAAGGTGTCCTGTGATTTTAATCCGAGCGCAACAACTGTAGTTTCGACTATTTTGAATTATTTATTTCAGTTATTACTATGTGATTTTTATTGTGTTTTCTGGATAATTTCGTAACAAAATGGTTGGATCTTATTATGTAGTTCATGAATGTGATTCCAAAAATGGCAGCGGAATGAGTCTTTTTGCAGTCAAAGGCATATAATTTTAAATGCAAAATAAAAAATGTACTCCCTTACTAAAAACATATTTAGAGTTGAGCAGTGTAAATTACAAATTTCCGCGCGATCGCGTGACTGCGAGCCAATTCAGCTTGCGTGCAGTGTAATTATGGTGTCTTCAAGGTCACCGCAAATCGATCCCACAAACATCAAACGTACCGACAAAGTTGTTGCTTCTCGGCGTTTTATTATTCTCGGGCAGAAACGACATAAACACTATTTTGCGATATGACAGATGGACGCACTTCAAGTGACGGAAAAGTGAAATGAAAATGTCAATTTGAGTGATTTTTTTTTTCATATTTTTTTAATAAAAAAATATGATGGCGCCCTATTAACGAGAAAAGGTAAACATATTCTAGTACCCAAAGGCCGTACCACGACTTGAGATTAGCTGGAGCGTAAATTAAGGTGAAATCTTTAAAATATACGTCTTTTTAAAAACTTTAATAACACACTGTAGTCAATTGACGTTAAACACTACAAAACGTCAAGGGACCACTGCACATTATTATAATATTTATAGGCTTATATTTGTTAGCTTAAAATAAAAAAAAAATATTTTTAAGTATTTATTTAAATATATCAAAAATGTGCAAGATATCATAAAAAGGTGTTGGTGTTAGTACATTCAATCAAAAATGCTCTACTGCAGAGAGCAGGGCTCCCGCAAGGGTTTTCGCCGCCCGATTGCCGGAAATATTTTGGCGCTCTTTGAATATATGTACTGGTAGTACTTATATAAATAATATTTTGAAAAATAACAACTTTAAGCTGTTACATATGTTTTTTTAATTTCCTGGTTTGCTGTAATATTCTTGTAGTCGTTTAACATTTGAGCGAATTGCGAAACCACAGTTTATTTTAATTTTGTAATGAAACAACAGATATTTCAACAAGTATTAGAAATTAAAAATTTTAAAAAACCGACTTCAAAAACGTGCAGATACCGTCACCACATCTTAACTAATTTTACATGGGACCACCCTTGAGGTACCCCCTTACTAACAAAAAAAGAATCATAGAAATCGGACAAGATGGTAAAGCATTATCGCTAAACATACATAAAAAATGAAGAGTTTGAGGATTTTCCCATAAATCCAATTATTAGATTTTAACCAAATTTATATGGGACCACCCCTGAAGTACCCCCTTTCTATCAAAAAAAGAATTATTGAAATCGGACAAGATAGTAAAGAAAGCATTATCGCTAAACATACATAAAAAATGAAGAGTTTGAGGATTTTCCCATGGATCCAATTATTAGATTTTAACCAAATTTATATGGGACCACCCCTGAAGTACCCCCTTTCTATCAAGAATCATTGAAATCAGACTCTGTGTTAAAGAATAATCGCTGAACATACATAAAAACAAATATCGCGACGAATTGATAACCTCCTCCTTTTTTGAAGTCGGTTAAAAATCAATATACAAACAAAAAAAAACAAATAAAACATTCAATTATCCAAAAATTAAATAGGTTTTTTCTGGATTTGGCTGTTGCAAATTCTTTTATAATATTGTCAAAATCAATTTTATCGTGATCTCTTGCTCTATAGCTAAGATTGCCAAACCCGATAATCTTTCTTGTGACATGGTAGACCTCAAATAATTTTTAGTTATTTTTAATTTTGAGAAGGATCTCTCATCAGAAGCTACAGATACAGGTAAAGTAAGCAGGATTCTTAACGAAATGGTAATATTTGGTAGAGATGAAGTTAGATTGTTTTCAAATATATATTGTAAAATATCGAGGGGATTTGATGATTCAGGTAATGAAAACAATCTTATGGCTTCTATCTCATTAAATAACTCATTTTCTTCTACGTCAGCCTCCTCCTTTTTCTGATCAGTTAGCTTTTGCTGTAGAGCACGACATCGTTTTAAAAGATCCTCGTCATTTAATTTAAAAATATCACTAAAAAAACCAAAAACATTATCGTAATTAGATATCATTTCAAATCTACTATTTAAAGAAATTAGTGTTTGATCAATTAATTTTAAAAAGAAATTTATTTTAAATGCTGATTTTGGATCTTGAGGTGTCTCATCTCTCTGTTCATAATCGAACAGTTCCGGTTTATACTTTCGTCTAACAGTATTTAATGGAGTAAAACCTTGCTTTATCTCAAGAGCGGCTGTTAGTTCTCCAGCTTGAGCAAGTTTTTCCTCGAAAACATTATCATCTCTATAATTTTTAAAATTATCAACTAGATTCTTTAAATAGTTTTGACATACTTTAATATCACTCGTTACACTTTGCATCATTTTGCATACAATGTCAATCTGGAATAAAACATCACACCAAATTATTACACTGCAAATAAATTTAAAAGATTGGATACTTAATAGCACAGAACTTGCTTTAAGCCTAGCTTCTATGTTAAAAGTATCATTTCCTGCTATTTCTAGAAGGCTATCACAAATTTGAATTAAATGAAACTTTAGCGGCCTTATAGCATCGATCCTATTTGACCATCTAGTATCACTTAGGGGTTTTAGATTTAACTTCGGGACATGCTTTTTTATAATATCCCACCTTTTTGTGGATGAAGAGAAAAATACATAAAGTTCTTGTACAATCTTGAAAAAGTTAACTGTTTCATTTGAAACTTTAGCAGCATTATTTACTGCTAAATTTAAGCTGTGTGTAGCACATGGCACAAAAAATGCCCTGGGATTAACATCGAGTATGCGTTTTTGTAAACCAGTATGTTTTCCGCGCATATTCGCCCCATTATCATACCCTTGACGTCTCATGTCTTTAATATCTAAATTCAAATTTTTCAAAAGTCCAACGATAAAATCAAATAGCCCTTCCCCTGTCGAGTCGGATATTGGGTTGAATGCTACGAAAATCTCTTGTATTTGAGCCTTTTTAGAACTACATAACGCAAAACGAGGCTTATTTGCTCTGTATGATCAGTCTAAAATTATTGAATAATATTTGGAACTGCGAACCATATTCAAAATATTATTTTTACTTTAGAACACATTAATTCAATAATTTCGTTTTGTATCTGATAGGCTAAATAATGGGCCATTCTTAAAGAATTTGTTTGTGAGTTTTGCTCTCGACTAATGTGCTCTCTCATCACAGGATCAAAAGAGGAAATCATCTCGACAGCTTTGAGGAAGTTTCCATTATCAAATTCAAAGGTATTTTAGAAGAATCTTGGAACGCTAGAAATTGTCTGGATAAAAATTTGATAACTGCAACAATTCTTTCCAGAACGTCACGCCAATATTTTTTTTCAGTTTCTAAAACCAGTAAGTGATGATCGTTTACGGTTGTGGATAATTTTAATATTTTTTTTTTAAATTCATCCATATATTCATGTGAACATTATGTACAATTGATGTTTCATGTCTTTTTATGGCTAAGGACACATGTTGCCAATCAGAAAAACCATGAGTATCAGAAAAACTATTGAAAGTCTAACTGAAAATTTTACAACTAAAACAAAATATCGATTTTTTTTTGAAACTGAGTAAATGAGCCAAATTCTATTTGCTTCTTCTCCATTTCCTAGTTTTCTGACAAAGTACTTACTTGAAAATTTTCTTTTGTCTTTGTCTTTATTAGCTGGAAATTGATAATTGTTTCCTATCAAAGGAGGACCACGGTCAACCAATATTCTGACTTCGTCGTTGGTAATGCTTCTGGGCCATAAACCGAGGTCCTCTGATATAAGAATACTAGTATTCTTAGTCACCGCTTCAGTAGAAACTTCATCGTCAGAAGTGTCACTTAAAGCCATCTTTGTTGGGATGGTCGACTCTATAGAGAATATATTTTCGATGAGTGATGATGATGTTGATGGTTCACATGTTACAGAAGATGGTGGTGCCGCTTCAGAAACTATATTTTCACCTTCCTCTATCTTTTCAGTGTTGGAAACTTGGCTTTTTCGCAAGAAATATTTCATACTGCCAGCCATCTTCTCCCTTTCTTGGACTCTAACTTTTTTTCGCTCTCGAAATTTTGCACCAGAAGGTCGTTTTCTCTTCTGTGGCTCCTAGAAATTAAGGAATACTACATCAAAAATTGGTAAAGGCATTTAATATTGAGGGTAATTCAGGTTTTAGTGCACAAACTTTAACAGAAAAAATAATAAACATATTTTTAAGACCTAATTTGCCACACAGGAAAAAAATCACATTTCCCGATTTTCAGATGTGAAATGTATTGAATTACTTTTGTAGGATTTTCCACAATATCTTATTAATAGCCGAAGTAAGTCAAAGTCAAAGGTATATTCCTGTTTCGCCTGACATAAAAATTTGGTACGCTTTGGTAGCGTTTTGCCTGACTACATGTTAAACGGAAAAAAATAGTTGCGATTCTCCTGACCTGTTCGGGTAATAAATATGCTGTAAAGAAATCTATTACTAACAAATGAATAATAAGAAATTAAATTAAAATATTATAGTTATTTAATTTGATATAAACAAAAAATATAGAGCACCCAGTATAGTAAAAAGTTAGTAAAATAAAAACTAAACATTTTTTCAAATTGACGAAGCGTAAAGCGAATAAACTATTTGAATTTAGCAATTTTTTTATGTGTCCCAATAACCGGCCAGGACAAAGAAAAATGTATTTAAAAACTAAAATTCCTCCAGTAATAATTTCAACTATACATTACTTTAGAAAAGAACTTAGTATATCTATGAAAAAAGATTTAAAGCAAAAATTATTAAGATGGTTTAGAAAATTTAAAAATAATTGATTTAAAAACACTGGTACAAAACGCTTAATAATGTAAATAAATGCAGTTTTTTTTGTTTCAAATCAAATCATCCTTATAAATCAAATTTTGCATGTATTTTGAAAATGGCCCTTATGATAAAAAAAGCACACACCATCGTACTTATGGTCAGGCGAAACGATACCACAATTTGAGCTTGTCAGGCGAATCTTGAAATTTTAATTAGTCAGGCGAAATGGGAACAGGCGAATCGGGCATAAATCAAGTTAAATACATAGGTATTATGCGGGTGGGTACTTACTATTTCATAAAATTTAATTACAACACAATTAACACAAAATATAAAGCACTCCGTCGAATATTTATAACTAGGGTGTTAAAAAAAAGTGTCACAAAATAAAACGGGGGGTAGTATGGGCCAAAATATGCAGAAAAGTCTTAATAAACATATGTCCGCAAATGAATGGTTTCAGAGATACGGAGTGATTTGTGTTTTGTATCATTTTTTGATTATCTTTTTTCATTCTCAAAAAGTTGCTTTTCTTATCGGAGTCTACCGATGTTTTTTCATAGATACTATTTGCAGTTATTATTTTGTTGTGGGTGAACAATTTTATAAATTTTCGTTATGCCTGTTTACACTAATATTGAATTAGCTGACATGCATTTTATGTACGGTCGTGCAAATGGCAATGCGAGGGAAGCGCTACGTCAGTATATCGACGCTTCCCCTAATCGCCACATCCCTTCAGTTCGTGTGTTTGGAAGATTGCACCAAAGATTGCGTGATACAGGTAAATTTGGGAAACAGTCACATGATTCCGGGAGACCAAGGTCGGTGTCCACCCCTGAGGCAGAAGAAGCAATTTTAGCACGAGTAGAAGAGAATCCAGAAACTAGTGTGCGAAGAATATCAGCGGAGGTAGGAATTGGGGCTCCTCTGGTTTGGAGAATCCTCCACGAGCAGCAGCTTTACCCGTACCATCTTCAACGAGTGCAAGCTCTGAATGCACCTGATTATCAAGCACGTTTGGAGTTTTGTCGATGGTTTCTGAGAAATGATGCTGAGGATCCCAATTTTATTGCACTAATTCTTTTTACTGATGAGGCAGGGTTTACACGAAATGGAGTTTTTTATTTCCATAATTTGCATATGTGGGCCGACGAAAATCCCCATAGTATCGTGGAATCCAGGCATCAAGTTCGTTTTTCATTAAACATTTGGATGGGTATTTATGGCGACTGGTTACTAGGTCCGATTGTACTACCTAACCGATTAACGGGAGCTGACTACTTAAACTTTTTGCAAAACACATTGGGTGATCTTTTAGATGACATATTCCTTTAATACAAAGAAATCAAATGTGGTTCCAACACGATGGTGCTCCGGCGCATTTTTCAGTTGCCGTAAGAGAACATTTAGACGGATCCTTTGGTCGAAGATGGATAGGAAGGGGCGGACCTGTGCCATGGCCTGCAAGATCGCCTGATTTAAATCCGCTTGACTTTTTTCTTTGGGGACACTTAAAAAATTTAGTGTACGCCACTCCTGTGAATAACCTCGAAGAGCTGCAGCAACGAATAGAGCAGGGATGTCATCGAATCCTAGCCAATGAGGGTGTTTTGGAAAGAGTCCGACAGTCCTTTCGGAGGAGATGTCGTAGCTGCATTGAAATGAAGGGAGGGCACTTTGAACATCTCATTTAACTCTATGTTGTTATTGATTGTTTATAAATATCTTTGTTTATTTATAATAATAAAAAATTGTTATAAACACAAAATGGTCCGTATCTCCGAAACCGTTAATTTGCGGTCATATATTTATTAAGACTTTTCTGCTTATTTTGGGTCATACTATTCACCATTTCATTTTGTGACACTTTTTTTTAACACCCTGTATAACTTTGCGTCTTGGTTTTTGACCTTCACATAGCCGAAGAAAATATTAACTATTTGGATTACGACGCCTCCTGCAGTTTTATTTATACTCGTGGTCTCGTGGTTCGTAGATGAGTCTTCAAGTCTGGACAGGAAAAATCGACAAGATCCAATATGAAACTTACTCGTCGTACAATATTCGAGTCTGGACAGGAAAAACGTAGTTCGTAGAGTATTCAAGTCTGAACAGGAAAAATCGACAAGATCTAATTTGAAACTTAGTCGTCGTTCGTACAGTATTCGAGTCTGGACAAGAAAAATCGACAAATTTATACTTTGTACGGGTATTCATGGTATTGCATGTTGCACACAGAATTAACTAAATTATTGATTTTATTATATTTAATAATTACCAGTAATTGAACAGCTATTTGATTTCAAAAATAGATATGTTTTCTGTCACAATAGGAATAGGTCATTATATCAACGAACATAAACTTCGATAACATTATTGATTATATTATCATGAATTAAGATAAAAACATTTTTGATTTCTTAAGTGTCTTAGTGCCTTGTTCATTGGAATCGTTAGAAAAATTATATTATTTAGTAAGTTAAGTTACTTTATAATAGCAAATAATAAGTCTTCTTCAGTCATCTCTTTGGAAACCGCTGTTGGCCAGTTAAATATTGTACTGGGTAATAGGTATACTGAATTAAGGATTTCAAATTGTAATTTTTTTTAATTGATAGGGACTTTGGCAATATAGGCTTTATATGCCTTTTCAGCAGAGGAAGATTCACCTTGGAACCGGCAGGCTTTGCTAGTGAAAAAGAAGAAGGAATGAGCCCATCTATATAATGTTCACACTACAAACCACAATAAACAATTCAACGCTGATTTGACAACAAACAATTTCAAACTAAAATTTTAATCTTAGTGAGCTATAACATATTCCTGCGATTCGAAGAGGTCACATTTTTGTGTCGCGTGTGACCTTTTCGAACCAAACGCAGTGAAACAGATATCTAGTTAATGCAGTTCTAGGAGTTATAGTGAGATATTCTACGTTCAGCAGAAAAAATCTGATCGGAATCTATTTCAGATCAATTTGGAACAGTTTTATAGTCTGCTGAACAGTATTTTTTTGCATTTTGAGCAAGAAACTGTAGTAACATTTGACATTTATTAAAGTCATGTAACTAACCTTCAAACTCCAAATTTATGATTTTATATTTTATCCATTTTATCTGTGGATCGTGTTTAAATTAAAAAGGTAAATATAAAAGGGTATTGTTAATAGCAAAACCAACTAATGTAAAGAAAGCTTGAATGGCACACTGGAAGACAATATTTTAATGGTCGCTCTTCACGATGATATCGACTTAAATACCTATTATTGATGTAAAATTGACGGGACCTCCATTGACTTCTAGATGCTTTTCTTTAGCAGTTACCTGAACTTTAAAAGTTTGATCGAGATCTAGGTTAAAGAACTCTAGATCTTCCATGTTTTAAATCGGCACCCTCGTCTTCAATCTATTTTTAAGTTAATCTTAACCTCAAAAACAGAATACGCAACAAGGTATAATAAATTAAATACGCTCCAAGAAATGGCGACTAATCCGACAACTGTTTCGCGCAACGTTGAGAAAAGTTGTCGTTCAGCAGAAAATAATTATATTCGGCGCTTCGTCCGAATAGATTACTTTATAATAACTTAGTAGTACCGGTTTTCGGTGCTAGATGGCACAACGTTCAAAGATAAAAAACTTCTTTATCGGTTAAGTATGCTTACCTACTTTACCGATCCCTTTCACACGTCATAACGTTTTTTGTGCCAAGATGGTATACACGTTCTTTTAGGAATAGAGAAGTTTTATCTTTAAAATTTTATAATTAGTTGTATTTAATAATATTTATTTTTAAGGTAAAATGGGAGAACATAAGAAGAGGAAAAGGTCGTCTTCTATTTCTCGCTCACCCTTGCATAAAAGGCCGCTAACTGCACTGGAAAATATGTTGATTAATAATGATATTGAGGTAATACGACATAAAAGAGCCCCGCGGCCCAACTAGTGGCCCGGCGTCCTCAAACTCAGTTCATAGTGTTGGGGCAAAAGTTCATTAATCACGGAAAAAGAAGTGTTCTGGCTAAAGTCCTTGAACCACAAAGCCGTACATCCCCAGTAAGTTGCTACATACTATATATCCGTCCGCGGCCCAACTTGTGGCCCGGCGTCCTCAAACTCAATTCGTAGTGTTGTGGCAAAAGTTCATCAACCACGGAAAAAGAGAGTTCTGGCTAAAGTCCTTGAACTACAAAGCCGCACTTCCTAGAGCTAGACACTGATACTAGCTCGTCTAGGAGACGACCTGGATATTGAAAACAAAAATGGTGTTTAATCCTTACATTGAAAAAAAGTTGTCTTTAATTTTAAAAGATTAGGCAAGGAAAAAATAAATATTTGTCCTCTATTAAAATCCCCAGAAATATATCAAAAATATTTAACTGACATATAAAGTCAATAAAATTAAGTCTGGGAGTGTCCAGTATTGGTAAGGTTATAAATATATTCTTGTCATCTAACAATGAGACATAAAAAATAGTCTGGGAAAACCCTTCGCAGATTTTTCTATAAAATATCAAATGATTCTTTGGTAACAGCTCTGCATATAAAAATGAAATTGATAAATTCCTGTATTTACTTACATATAAACAGAAATTCTCCATTCAGTTAGGTATAATGTTTGATATACAATAATATATTTAATTAAAATTAATCAAAATAATAGTTAAAATACAAATAATGCAATACAATATGGTTCTAACCCTGGAAATTAATATAAAACCCAAAAGGTAATAGACAAATCAGTCGTGATGTATTTTTACAACACTACTTCTAAAAACAGTCCAGAAAAACCCAGCTTTCAATATTTCGTGAAACTGGAGGAGCCTATTTTGCACCAGGGGGAGGGGGAGGCAGAAAAACTGGACAGGGACCCCCTTCTCTGTTGCACAGAAAAAGGAAGATGAACTATTCTTGTCTGTGCTACCCTCAAAACAAATATTAAAGGTAGGTTTAAAAGCAGGGTAATTAAAATGTTATATCTGAATGGAAAAGCCTTAAACCAAATCCCTTAGATTGCCTGAATTGTTACAAAACTCCACATAAACTCCCCACATAGAAATTTTTCATCAAAGATTGTCATTAAAGACAAACCATTAATTGAAAATTTCTTAAAGGACTTTAAAAGCAAGGGTGCATCAAAAAATTAGTCTATTGCGCCCCTTTTTTCCTAGTTAAAAAATGGAGTGGTAAAATTGATTTATTCTAACTATATTTTACCTGACCATTTCAAAATGGAAGATTAAAGAATCGTAAAATTATCACAAAATTCATTTATATGTAAGTACAGTCACTCTGTTGGCTATTTCGATGTGTACAGACTTAAAAGATGGCTATTAATTTCCAAATACCAATTCATAAATCTACAAAATGTTTAAGATATCTTTAATTAGTAAAATTATGAAAACATTTGCCTTTCAAGAGAAATTGACATTTAGTTGTTCAGTTTACTTAGACGATGGTCTAATAATGGCGAATTCAGAATTATATGCTTTACAAACTAAAATTACAATAGGAAACTTGAAAAATCTTGGATTCACAATGAACTTCAAAAAAGTACTTAGTTTAGTTCCTAGCAAACATTATAAATTTTTTAGGGTTAGCCTTCACTGTTGTAAATACTGAAAATCTTATGTCGATTGTACCTACTAGCCGAAGAAAAGAAAATGATTAGTTTCAAAGCAGTCACAAAATTAAATAATGAAAAATAAGGCTTTTTTGCTCCTGTTATTGATCTCCTGATATCTGCTATGCCATCTGAAAAATATATAGTCGTTTATACATCAAGTCTTTAGAAAAAGAAAAAGTTTTAGCTCTAGGAGAAGAATACGATAACAATTATTAATAATATGAATATCATATTGTAATCATTTATAGTTTGTTGCATTCTATTATGCCCCAAAAATGTCTTGCTCAAAATTGTAATTTTGCAAATATATTCGTGAGGTGTGATAACCACTACCACTTTATATATATTTTTGTAAGTAAACAAAAAAGGACAGTAGGTATCTATAAATCATAAATATCTGGATGAAGTTATAATAATATTTATTTACCATAAAAAATACATTTTCTATTGACTTAATACAATAAATATATTATATTTGCTAAAGATTTGGAGCTGGTGTGAATCAAAAAATTACTGGATTCAAGCATAGTGTACTTATATGCGCATCTTTTCTACTTACATTTCATATACCTATATTTGTTCAGTAGAAAATAAAGCAGATAGGGGTCACGTGTCAGACTTCTTTGGAAACAATATGGGAGTTAGATAAGTCAGTATTTAATAAAATACGTAACAAGAAAAGATGGAACTCCTCTACAATACAGTTGCCCCCCTTAGGGCATGGCGGTCTGGCCTGGTGGAATTATTCTTGTAGAAAATAAGTAATAAATTTTGTACAAAACGCAGCTGGCTATACGAACAAGCTTTCGTTAGTGTAGTTAGTAATATATTTTACTAATACCTAAAAGCTAACATATTGAAGCCGATATAAATGTAAAATGCCCCACAAAAAGGTATGTCTAAGTTAAGGCCTACAAAATCACGTTATAATTTTTCTTGAAATCTTTGAAAAGTGTTGGATTATTTGAATAATTTACCAGAACAGTTGTCACTGGAACAGTTAGTCCAAAAGACCACAATCTTAATTTCCCTGATAATAACTGGCTATGCAAACAAACTAATAAAATACAAAATATCGTAATCACAGGTTTGATCCAAATATTAATTCCAGTGCTCATAAAAACATCAAAACAGAAAGATTCTAAAACTTGTAAGATTTGTTGGAGTTGGTAATATCTCGTAGAAAATCTTCTAGGATCTGCATCGCTACTACTCAGCTAGAGCATCGTACATAAACGGTAGAGTACCTATATTAATTAATAAAAAGCTTAAATCAGGAAAACTAGGAATTTTTATTAATTGCCAGTTTACCACCATACTAAAAGTGGGAACCTAAAACATACATCAAATTGTTTTAAGAAAGACAAAGCAGCGACGCAGATAAATAGGTAGGTACTGCTAGATTTTCTGCCTTATTCCAGGAGACATTCTGTGGAAAGCTTTTATAAATTTTTACAACAGGCCTCTGGAAGAATCCAGATTTGCAGAAGCAATAATTAGGTATTAATTGTTTTACATTCTCATCATAGAATCTTAAAAAAGATACTTTTTCTGTTTACATAGTAGGTTAGATTGTTTATAAAATTTTTGCTTGTTTTTACCATAGGCTTAAAAACAATAGCTTTTGTTTTTCTAGGAAATATCAAAGAAGATACTGTAGGCGAGTTCGGTCAGTCAGGGGCTGGAGCGGGACAAATTTTTAAATGACATTTAAGCGTGTTAAACTGTCACTAATCGGACTAAACCCACTGATCTGTATTATTTTACTGGATAGGATATAGCCCCCTAAAAAACGTTCCGAAAAATTGGCCGATTTGGGCCAATAATATGGCGGACCGGATGTTATTTAACGTAACCTCTATTTCCATTTGTCATCACATTTGTCATTTGATTGTGTCAACAAGCTACGATGAGATGTTTTTATTGTGAAACAAAGTAAAAAGAGTATGAAATAAACAATAAACGTTCATTCCTGAAGACACAATATGCTTCACGTTTCCATTTTTATATTTTCTTTCATAAAAAATCAAATCATGGGTGAAATTTCACGAAGGACATCGCCCGCAAAAGGAATAGAAGAAGAATAAGAAGAAAAACTAATCAAATTATAGGTTAGATATGTCAAATTATCCCAAATTTCAGTTCTGTGAACCCACCATAATTTGCCCAAATCGGCCAGCATTGTTGCACTTCCGGTCTCCTTGGTGGAACGATTTTTTAGTATGTTAAATATAGCCTATATCCTATCCAGTAAAATAATACAGATCAGTGACTAAACCTAACGCTAAAAGGGTCGTTTGGAGTTAAAAGTGTTAAAGGAGTTAAAGGAACTTGGCAGACCGAACGCAATGTGTATAACCTTGATACATTTCCTAAGCCTGAAACAATGTAACTTTAAACAGCCTACTATGTTATTATAAAGTAATCTATTCGGACGAAGCGCCGAATATAATTACCCGATCAAACGAACTTGTGAAGTTCGATCGTAATTATATGAGGCGCTTCGTCTGAATAGATTACTTCCCATCCCATTTTTACCCAACCCATTTGTATTTGTTTCAGGTAGGTATACATCGAAAAACAAATTTTGAATTGCTTTAAACTTTATGACGTGTGAAAGGGATCGGTAAAGTAGGTAAGCATACTTAACCGATAAAGAAGTTTTTTTATCTTTGAACGTTGTGCCATCTAGCACCGAAAACCGGTACTACTAAGTTATTATAAAGTAATCTATCGGACGAAGCGCCTCATATAATTACGATCGAACTTCACAAGTTCGTTTGATCGGGTAAGTAAACTGTGGCGTCTGCTGAACGCAGCCATTTTGTTTCCTTTTCTTACCAAAGGTTAGCGTTTAATAAAATTATAGAAAAATCGCATAAAAACGAAAATGGCCCAAATTATCTTTGTGTCCTTTTCCACATAATCGATTTAATTAAACTGTTTAAAATAAATAAACGTAACAATAATTTAATAAGTAAATCACAATAATAGTATATTATTAAACGAGCAATTTATAGTAGCCATTATTCACCCGAGTGAATAATGACTATACTTTGTTCACGACCATTATGGTTTCTTTATTAAATAAAAGTTAAGTGTAGAATGGAAAGTTTTTATTAAACATAGGTAACTAACTGTTGTTTTTTCCACTTTTCAATTTTTCGATTTTCGATTTTTTGATTTTTTGATTTTTTGATTTTTTGATTTTTTGATTTTTTGATTTTTTGATTTTTTGGTTTTTGATTTTTTGATGTTTTGATTTTTTTATTTTTTTTTTTATTTTTTGATTTTTTGATTTTCCGATCTAGAAAATTTCGTTATGAAAAATATCGCCTATCTTTAGTTATCTACCGGAATGTGCCAGAATTACAAAAACGTGAATTATCATAATTCACTCCGTGATATATGGGTACTATATGCTTTTAGTTAGGAGGTAGAATATTGATTTATTATTAAGTGGTCGTGGACAAAATAGCTTTCTGCCTATCATAGCCCGGGACATATATTTTTTTTAATTTTTCAATAAATATAATATAATTTCAATGTAGCTTTCGGAACTATTAAACTGGTTTTTCAAATACCCGTCATATTGAAATTAATTTATGATACGCCTGTGCGATGTAAACAATAAACAATGTCCCTGTGAAAATAATGTCTATGCTAGAAGACGACAGTCACTTATCTAGTTTATTTCTTCATCTGAGGCTAGTCTGTGACTGTAAGCTTTGTAAAGTAAAAGGCCACAATAATTAAAGAAGAAGGATATGAAATAAATGAGAAGAAAGAGAAGAAGATAATAATATAAAATTGAAAAATAAAATTTAAACATACCCTATTTTACAATTTTGATGATAATTTAGGAATTTATACAAAATGAATCAAGCAGAAATTAATAAATTAGTATCCCAATTAAGAATAAGAGTAAACCCTAGGCTAAGAAAATTCAGAAACCCATTAGGTCCTGAAGAAAGGTTAAACAAACTAAGAAAAACAGTCACAGCTCTCATCAAACATGAAAGAATTGAACTTAATTATCCTAGAGCGGATGAATCGCGAATGTACGCAGAACGAGTAAGTATTTGAGTATTCTTATTTAATTTTTTAATGTCCAATTTATTTTAGTTAATATCAGACGCTATCAGATATGGAGATTGCCATAAAAGCACAATGGAAATGGCGGATTACTGGATTGTAGAGAAACAGCTAATACATAAATTATTTAAAGTTTTAGTACCCAGATATGAAAATTATACCATCGCCTATACACGATTATTAAAGGCCCCGAAACCATACCCTGGAGAAAAACACTTAAAAGCTGTTTTAGAATTAAGAGGAAACCCATATCCATCTCTTATACCAGATACTCAATCGAATAGAAGTTTGTTGCATAATGTACTACTAGATGAGGCTAGAAAGGCATTTAGAGCTGAAAAATACAAAGAAATAGCTGCTAAAGTTACTGCAAATTTTAAAGAAGGTGACAAACAAAGAACAGAACATGATGAAGTTGCTGAGAAATTGCAGGAGGATGAAGATAAGACTAAAAATACTGGTATTAAAGCTGAAACACCTACATAATATTTAAAATGTATTGCAATTGCAGATTTTTGTTATAGAATTCATTTCATTATAAGTTAATAAATATTTTTGACTTATTTATATCCATGTTATTATATTATTATTATATTTATTTCCATTATATTTGTCTGCTCAACAGGGAAGGTCATTAAATTGTCATTCTAATTTTTTTTTACTGGAGTTTGACTGAGAATTGACCTTTTTCATGGCAATGGGAAACAGGACAATTCAATGGCAATGGGACATTAATGTTCTAAAAATATTTCAGTAATGTAGTCTATGGTCCATTTAATATGCACCACTTCAACACCTTGGGCTATTTGGATCCTTACACAGTTGCCATGTTATGGTATTCAAAACCCAAAAGAAAGCTAATTGAAATAACTACTTTAATCATTTACCAATTTTTAAAATGATTAAAAATCAAATAATTTCAATGCAATATTTTATAAAAATTACTACATATATAGTGTTTCGTTTTACTACCTTTCAGAATTCCACTATATATTACGTAATGTAAGTTTGTAAAAAATAGTATATTGTGTGCAATTGGAATAAATACTTGGTAAATAATGTACTTTCTATGTCTTTTTTATTTTACTAATTAACGAAACTAACAATCACATAATCTCCACAAAAATAGGACATGTTTTTATAAAAATAACTGGTTTCTTTCATCTACCAGGCTTTTTCCTTTCGTAAATCTGGCAACCCTATAGTGAATACAGTTGATATTTGTCAAAATGTAGACTATAGGAATAAAGAATGACTGTTGCGAAGGTATATTATTTGGGAAGTTGTAAAAAAAAATCAGGAAATAAAAAGCAAATAATCCCATGTGATAACTGGAGGGGGTTACTAGGTGTCACTTGCGTTGTCTGATATAATTGTGTGAATCTTAGGAGCACCTGTGACATCTGCCGCAATGGAAAGTACTTTTAAAACTTTCAGTTGGATTAAGTGCAAAAAATAGACTGACCACTGAAAGAGCGGGACAAATTGCATAATTATTGAAATCTCAATGATACCAAGAAACCAAAGACTCAAGAAAAAAGCCAAATCAAAGAACATAGTCACATATTTTCTAATGGTAGTATTGATTGTAGTGAGGATGACCAAGGGCCACGATATATTGTGACAATAATTGGGGCTAACTGCATTTCTTGTCGAAATGTAATTGATATGTGTAAACATAGAACACAAAAGTGTTCAAACAACATTCAGTTTTCTCTACTAAAAAGTTGATTAGAATGACTGCAGTTTACCTCTAAGGCACTTTGACTTTTATCATTTTTTTTTATGGTACTTATTTTTTTAGTCTTTTATGTTATTGTTTTAGCCTTGATTATATTATTATTATAAACTTCATACAGTAGTTTGTGAAGAGTATTATTGGTTTACTTTGCCCGATGTCACGTTTTTTGTCTGCAGGGTAAGTCAAAAACGAAAAATGATATCAACTTGAAAAGTTTAAGCAAAAAATAAGCTCTCTAAGCGGACAAAGCCTATTGATTTTGAAAAAATCTGATTAAAATAGGGGGTTAAGATGGGTTGATATTAAAAAAAAAGCGATAATAACATGAAATTTTTAGCAACCATCAAGCTCTATAAGGAGAAGAAGCCCTTTGATTTTGAATGGGGGTTTAAAGGGGATTGAAATTAAAAAAAAAATCAAATGAAAAGAAAAATCAACATGAAATGTTTTAGTAAAAACCAAGCTCTATAAGGAGACGAGGCCTATTGAATAAAAGTGGGGGATTAAGGGAACAATAATATCAATTTGAAATTTTTGGAAAAATCAAGCTCAATAAGGGGATGAAGCCTATTGATTCTGAAAAAAATCTGATTGAAAATGGGAGTTAAGGGCATAGAAATAGTATAGAAAGCCGATTCCATATATCAAAAATGAAACCATAAGGAGAAAATAGTGTGTCGGAGCTCATGCGTATAACGGTGCTGGCGCGAACAGGACCGGTGCAAGTTTTTTATTGATCGAACAAATAGTTCACACGATATTTCAATCATACATTTTTAGAGATGATTCTATACAAAAAACGATTAAAAAAATTTCAAGTTAAGGTAAATATGGTTCTGACAGTCCTTATTAAGAAAGATATGGCATAAAATATG
This sequence comes from Psylliodes chrysocephalus, assembly GCA_927349885.1. Classification (NCBI taxonomy): domain Eukaryota; kingdom Metazoa; phylum Arthropoda; class Insecta; order Coleoptera; family Chrysomelidae; genus Psylliodes; species Psylliodes chrysocephalus. The sequence goes on along the minus strand of OV651818.1, from coordinate 9,213,593 downwards.
AATTAGTTAATTTTCGGCAATCATTAGTACAGTAGTCATGAGATTTTGCTTGTGATTTTAAAAATACTTTCCAGAAAAACCACGTGCTCCGGTTTTGACTACGTTTATTATTAAACAGCGAAATTATATACAAAAACTTCACAATCTAAATTAGGTACTATCACAAGAAAATCACTGTTACAATAATTAATTACTTAACCAAAAACTAAAATACTTTTTAGGTACCTATGTAACCAGAAAGGAGCTGGACCATTTATCCTAATATTGATTTTCTCTCTCCCTACGGTAAAACTTAAAACAATAACAAATTGCTTATCTACTAGGGTCGGTAACTAAACGTATATACATAATGGGCGGATTTTGTTTATACTTAACATTACACTCGCGCTTTTAAATATAACTATGCATATAAATATTTACAAACAAAGATACTTTTCCAAACAGGCAATCATTAGTACTGTAGTCACGAGATTTTGCTTGTGATTTGACATCTTATTTGATAATATCATTTGCTACAACTAAATTTAATCTGGGGAGTGCAAAATAGGGCCCAGGAATATTATGTTCGATATTCATTTACATTTTGTCAGCCGAGACTATGAGTCGTTAGACAGAAAACCTTTCATGTTACCATTTTCAATATAAATTAAAAAATTAAAAATACTACTACATTTACTTGGTACATATTTTATTTTAATTTTGAACCCTTTTAAAAGGGTCTTTCGGTTCCATAATAAAAATTAGTTGCTGCTTACTAGAAAAATTCTATATAGCCTAAACCAATTTATAGTTTGTTTTCAATCAATTTAATACAAAGATTTAAAGTTTTTAGTCGATGATAACATTCCACACCAGCACATTGCAAACCTATTTTATAAATAATAGGAATAAACTTGTAAATCATTAATTTGGTAGTTATCTCACTCATATGATTTTTTTGTTTATATGACCATTTCGATTTCTAAATATATTTTGGCCTTACAATACGATGCGTTTTGTATCTACCACTTTTTTAATGAACGATGAATGTTGACAGGCGTGTACCTTTTTCGGAACAAGAGGCGTTTTAACGAAGGAAATGATTTTCGAACTATCTAGTTAGTTTTCGGAAAAATAGAAAAGCTTTGAAGAAAGTTGTCAATAACAGTTTGTCGTTCATGTGTTTCATTTTGATCAGCTTTCATACTAAATTGCGTAGAATATTTTTCCGATTCAAAATCGAGATTTTCGATATTTCCACAGTTTATTTATAATACCTTCTAAACTGGATTTATCTATCATTTTATATACTTTATAATATATGTTCATGCCCTACTTTTCACTTTATTAATAATTTTTTTTAACATACTTCAAAATGGTAGGATATTCTCAATTCGTTGAAATATTTTTTTATGTATGTTGAGCGATAATTCTTTACCACGTTGCCTGATTTCTAGGATTCTTTTTGTTAGAAAAGGAAACAGTTTTATATACATTAAGTCAAGATCTGAAGATGGGATCCATAAGAAAATCATTAACATCTTTATTTTTAAAGAAGGTTTTTTTTTAATTTCTTTAAACCTTACTGGTTCGAACGCGGTAAGGAATGAAGAAATGTAAATAATTGTTGTGCCAGCCAAAAAGCGAAGAGGAAGTACCGATTAAAATATCGAGTGACAGAAGAGTTCCTAAGATTGTTGAGATCGGGTTTTTGTTTTAAAATGCCTTAAAACCGATATCGATAATGTCTCCCCGTCGCTGGGCAGCCTGTATATAAATATACAGCTCTCTATTTACATATTTATAATTCTTAGGTAGGTTTAGATTTGCAGACATAAATCTTGTAATAAATATAACAGCTGCCTAATACATTGATTACATTTTCATTAGCCAATGTAAAAATGTCTTTTATTGTACCTAGGATTTGACTAAACACTACACAAAACTAAAAATAAAATGCCACTTTCATCGTGTAATTAATGCCGCGTTTGAGAATCCACATCGGATGCATTTTTTACATCTCGAGCGTTTTTTATCCACATCGGACACATCTGTCCCATTACATTTACGAATACTGAATCACGTGATCAAAGATTTACTACTTACTACATCTCAGATGCATCCAATGTGGATTCTCAAACGCGGCATAAATAATAAACTACAAACGGTCCTGTAAGGGCAGCGTCATATAGCCTTGAAACACTGGATTTTAGTGCTATTGCCAGGTCAATATTGAATTTGTAGGTGAATCGCTTATTGAACATTAAAAATATGGTATTAATGACATTAATACGGTATTTATATATATTTTTGGTAATGTAATTACACATAAATATTATTAGTTGATTATTTAAATGTTTATAAGTTATTTTGTGGCGATATTTCGTAGATATAAACTGTTTAAATCATATAATTTAAAAATTAATTAATTTAAAATTCTTTTCTGTTAGGTATGTTTAATATATTTGGCAACACTACAGGGACAAGTCATGCATATTGCGCAAGCTTCTAGACACACTATTTTGCGATGTCAGGCGCAGAGACGCGTTTTTATACACAGTAGGTTTCAATTTCTGCTTAAATGTTATGTTTATATTGGTCTTCTATATTATTTCTATGGTTAAGGGGGGGTTGTTAAACTGTGAAGAGTATAATTTAGAATGCCATGTATTATATAATAATAATAATCGTTATTTTGATGGACAAGCATAATACATATAAGAAAGACAATTCTTAAATAAAACAGTGTCAAGGAAAATATATTAATGATCACAGAGTAATATTCATTAATTGTATATGGTTCTAAATTAATTAACAATTCATGTACTTCCCTTTTAAATACTTTAACATTTGTTAATCTTTTTATTGCATCAGGCAGTTTATTGTACAACTTTACACAGCTGTACCCTGCTCCATGTTCTGTAGCTGTCAGCCTATGTATTGGATATACTAGGTTTATATTTCTCAATATATAAGCATTTGTTGGTTCAAAATTTAAAAATAAACCTCTATTTTTAAATAAAAAAATTAAGAATTCCTGGATGTATATGCCTATCACAGTTAAGATTTTATTTATTTTTTTTTTTTAAATTTCGTGTCATCGGCGTCGACTACTACGGCCATTAGCCTCGTGTTCTGTGTAGGCTTTGTTACTGTTTCCCAGCGCCACTTTAGGAACAGCACTGTTAATTAGAACCCAACAGCGAATGGTCGAGTGGGGAATCCTACCTATGCATTAGAATTAATATTTAATTTTTTTTAATTAAATAAAAATTCCTGCCACCGGTGGGATTCGATCCTGAGACCTTCCGATCTCAGAGTCATGACTCTAACCACTGAGCCAACCCACCCCCTAAGATTTTATTTTTTCTAAATTTACCTCTACACAACTCTCTCATATTTAAACAGCATAATCCGCATTATTCTTTTTGGCACTAAAAAAAAACCCTTTCAATTTAATTGCTCCCACCATAGAATATTATCCCATATCTAATTCTGGATTCAAAATTTGCAAAGTATACCATTTTTAAACTATCCCATTCCAAATATTTCTTCACAACTCTGATGCTGTAACAGATCTGCCTCAGTTTTGTACATACAAACTCAACATGGCTTTCCCAGCACTGAAAACTATCCATATATAGCCCCAGAAACTTGGTACTAGTTGAGACCTTAAATATACAGTTGTTTAATTGAATAGTTATTGGCATTTCATCTCTGTTGTAATCGGTTTTAAAAAGTACCACATTTGTTTTGCCCTCATTGAGTATTAATTTATTTAAAACCATTTTTTGGCTTTAGTTATCTCTCTATCTGCGTTTAGGGTTAATTCCATCATATTAGATGCATTTATTAAGATATTTGTGTCATATACATAGTTGGTTAGCACACAGTTCTCATTAGCAATCATAACATAAGGTATAGTAGGTCCATATTAGATGTTATTTCTACAGATCTACCTTCCTCATTATTTTTATATACTTTGACAACCTGTTTCCTATCCTTAAGATATGATTTGAACCACCTTAATGCAGGCCCCCTAATTCCATATTTCTCCAGCTTGTCCAGCACTATCCCATGGTCTAGACCAGCCATACTCAACCTGCGGCCCGCATGTGGCCCTCCAAGCTTTTTAGTGCGGCCCCAAACACTATTATTAGGATGCTGCTTTTTAAAACTTTGTTTTTAAAATTTTGAGCGAAATGCGCGAAAACATTAACATTAAGCGATAAATATCATACTATCATGCTAATATTTTTATTGTTTTGCATTATGTTTTGTGTTTTATGTATCCCGACTAATTTTAATAGTTGACCCACAGTCCTTTCTTGAAACAAATTGTCTTGACTTTTCAAAACTTATTATTAAAGAAAATATTTAAACCGGATCTCTATCGTCACCCGTTGTCCTTTATTTACGTTTCAAAAAGGTGGCAACCCTAGTTATCATCCAAAAATATTGCGGCCCGCGTAGCAGAATTTAAAAGACTGATTGGTCTGTAGTTCTCCACCTTTTTTACGTCACCTTTTTTGAAAACGGATACTATGCAGGCTATTTTTAATTGATCAGGAAACACCCCAAATCGAAAAGCGTTATTTATTATATATACTAGTGGATTCACAATTTGCACTACTCATCTTATTTTTGAGTTTCTTCCCAATCTCTACAATTTCCATTGCAGTTACTGGTATTACATATATAGACTTTTAAGTTACTAGATATTGTACTTACATAATTACTATTACTTAGGCCAGAGATTACATCTGTTATTGACTTTTCAAGAAAAGACATAAAATTGTTTGCTACTGTTGACGCCTCCCCCGGTATTTGTATAGTATTGTTATGTGAGTCATTTCATTATTCAGTCAAGCTCTAACCCTCCAAGTCCCTCTCTGCCTTATTTGGCCTTTGGGGCTAAACTTGTCCGATTATTTTAAATAATTAAACCCCTTAAGACCAAACCTATGGGACGACTATGGCGGAGGTGCTTTCGATGACTATTAGAGAAAGGACGGGATAATGGTTCTAGTCTATTGGTGAGAATATGTGAACTTTCTAGAACAATCGCCAATTTTTTAAATTTGTATATAAATATTGGTAGAGGACCCAGCAGAATCAGTTATTATATGGACAGTGAAGATAAATAGTAATTATTAGTAGATAAACAGTGGTGAATATAAATAGTGAACGATTTAAAGTCAATCGAAGTATATATCTAAATTAGAATAGTAGTGTTATAAAATAAATAAGTGTTTAAATAAATTATTAATAAATAAACTGTTGTTTTAAAATAAACAAGCATCACAGTATGTTGGTTATTTTTGCCATTTAAATTACTCACTATTTACCATGTTGTTTTAGCTTTATTGTCCGAGTCAGATATTTGTTTTCCAAATACTTTCTTTTTTCTAGTTAATTGTTTCTTGTTATACTCTTTGTTTACTTTTTTATAACTATCCCAAAACCTATTATCCACTCTGCTCATTGTGAATAGAATATTTAAACGCCTTTTGCATTCTTCCACCTCAGAGTCACTCATAGGACAAAACTGACATTTTTTTGTTAGAGGTTTTCTCTTTGACTTTTTTCAATGGGAAACATATATTGAAAATGTATAAAAAGTTGCACATAAAAGATTCCCATTGCTAATTAATGTCACACTTGTCTACCTGTTTAATGAATTCCCAGTTATATATCTTCATTCTAGTTTGTATCTAGGTAATGTTATGTATTATAAAATAAACATTTTAGTTGACTTGGTTTATTTGCCAATAAAAATTATTTAAAAATATATTATTTTATTTGACATGCGTGATAAATTGTAAAATTGATTAAATTTACAATAAAAAGCGGTAGGTAAAGTTTCATATATTTTTTACAGAAAAATCAATGTCAAGCTTTGTACATAACCTGATATTTAAAAATATAAAGAAAAGTCAGCTGACTATAACTAATAATGTTTATAAATGGCTTTCAACGTATTAAAAACAAAACAAATATTACAATAACTTAAATATTCATTAATAGTTGTAGTGCTTGCAAACAGTTTGATATTGACTATAATAACTAAGCTTAATAGGTGCGTTTTAATCATTCGCTTCTGCGTCCGGAATTGTCGGTTTAGTCGTTTTATTAAGTGTAAGGGGTTAAAGAAAAGGTCCTTTATTTCTCACAAGTCAGAAATACTTGTGAGAAATAAAGGACCTTTTCTTTAACCCCTTACACTTAATCCCTACTACTCACATATGGCTACCCTCACTCCAAATTAGTCGTTTTAACCTGTCAGATTAAAACAAGAAAACCGACCATTTCGAAGCAGAAGCGGATGATTAAAACGCACCTAATATAAACCCAAATACAAAAACAATATTGGTGCTTGTACAAAGTTTTGAACCGAACTTACAAACGATAAAATTATTGGAAAAGTGAACACCATTTTTAAATTACCACAAGCCGTCCCTGCTCACAATGCCGAATACTTGGGATGTTCATCATATTTTAAGTTGCATGGGAAAAGTAAAATTTTACCTGCAGATAAAGAACTAGGTATAGAAATCGACATTGAAGAAAAACCTAAAAGCCTAGAGAAGCAAATAATATACAAACAAAAAATTCAAGAACAAGCTATTAAATATAGAAAAAAGCCACCTAAACTTAAAGGATATTGGATTTTAGTTCGAAACCAGAAAATTGGTAAAGAATACATAACCAAAGGTCCTCTCCAAGTTTGCAAAGTAAAATACATGCAAGGAGTTCTGGCATATATGCAATTTAAGAACGCATATAAACAATATTAATATTCGCCAAGGGGACTGTGTAGGACATGCCGTATATTTCTCTATGTAATAAACATTCGATATAGATTGTTGATTGTCACTTTGACATATTTTAGTTAATACAAGTTGTCTAAATTCTGGAAATACTTTATTACTTACATTAATATAATAAAAGGATGGATATGAAATATATTCGTTCAGTTGAAGGCAATAGCATACTTTTTCGTTTTGTAGTCTGTGCGTAGATAAGCTAATATCCATGTGGGTACAGAAAAAGAATTTATCGTATTCGAAAGAAATGAAATAGTCTATATATTATATAATCAATATATTCAAAATAAATACACTATTTTTAACCTAAGTCTTTTTTTGATGCGGACGCACAAACAGGCTATCTTCTGTCATCAGGATCCTAAAAAAATGTTTATATTAATAACCTTTATTAAATAAATAACTTAATGTAATACTTACACATTCGCATTACTAGCCATGCCTGGCACGGAAATGGGTTGAAGTTTAGTTTCTTCAGGAACTTTGACGGTTAAGGAAGACTTTGGCCCTGTTTTCCAAATGTTACATTGTTCATCTATTACGGAAGCTTCGACGGACAACGAATATTGACCACCTCTAGGAAAAGCCAGCAGAAATTGGGCAGTAAAGAAATCTTTATGAGGCGTCACCGTTTGGGTCAGTACAGATACTTGTTCAAGAATCTAAAAAGCATATTTTTTTGGTTATAGAATCATATTTTTATAGGAAACATAAGTTTACTGACCTCATCAAAATTTTCTCAAATTTGAACTAGCTGAATTTGCTCAAAATAAAATTTAGTATGAAAATCAGGATATCATTTTTTATTTGTTGATTTTCAGTTAGAAAAAAAATATTTTGGGGGATTGTCGATGGAAAAAGATTGTCAAGGTTGGTTTAATATGTATATGTAAGGAATTTATTGAAAATGTTGATGGCAAGAATAAAAATAAAGAAATTATATATATATATAAAAAGGTAACACTGTGAATTTTCATTTCCACTTACAAAAAAAAAACATACACATGCAGATGCAGACATAGAGATATACATCTGAGGATAGGAGAATAGAAGAAAGGCGTAGATACCTAAGACAGGAGGAGATCAACAGTAACACGTTGATATCTAAATAGTAAAGGCGATAAAAAACAGAATGTAGTTTTAAAAATTTATTTTAGAAAATTGTTTAAAATTTATTTTAGAAAATTCGTTTAGAAATTTATTATTATTATTTTTGTAACATTATTTGGTACTTATTCAAATCACAAATCACTCCTTTGAGTCTTGTGCGTTTTTTTTTTAATTTGGTATACAGAGTGCTTCCATATCAAGTGCCGCTAGTCAACATGGGGCTCGAAATTTTTGGATTCAATTTTGGAGTAAATATGGAATTTCAAATATGGGTAAGACTTTTTTATAATTTCTTTCATTTGAATTGTTGATTAGTTATTTTGTACGCATGGTCGAGAATTAGAGGTAGATAGGGGGAAAGGTTGGTTTGTTGCAATCTGAAAAAATTGAAAAAGGGGATATATAGATTATCAAATTATTTAAAACTAAAACCACCAAACCACCGCTATTCAATATTTCTATTCAAGGAAGACCTTTTTTAATTAAATACGATTTCTTTCAACGCCTTTTTGAACTTTTAAAAACTTCTTTAGGATCTGTTATCTTTGACTTCTAAACTTCTCAGATACCAATTTTAGTCGAAATCTGCCAACTTTTAAAAATATTAATTAATAAACTAATCAGAAGTATAACTAGTTTTGAGCCAGAAAGGAACCTTATCTACATACAAAATTTGATGTTTTTCTATATAGCCGTTTTTGAGCTATCCCGTCAATAGACAGACTACGACAGACAAACTGATGGAATGGGGAAACATGTTTTTCCTAATCTATGGACCCTGAAACCTGAAAATCTGAAATAATCTTGGAAGGGAACTTTTTCACGATTACAATATACTCCCCTCTTATCGAGGGAAGTAAACAAGGAGATAGAGACGATAAGAAGAAAACTGGAGGGAGTAACATAATAAATAGTAAAGAAACAAATAAAGTAAAGAGTTGAAACAAGATGAAGAAGAAATAATTAATAAAATAGAAAAATGTACAGAAATAGATATTAAAGAAATAAATAAATGGAAAGAGAGAAATAAATTAGGGGAATATGAAGAAAATGGATGTAAAAAGTTAGAAGAAAGAATAGAATCAAATAAAAAACAAATAAAGAAGTAAAGATACAAGAGAAAGAAATAAAGCTAAAACTATAAATTGAAGATAAAGACGTTAATGAAAAAAGATTAAAAATCCAAAAAAGAAATAAGTATTAATCAACACAATAAAATAAAAATTGAAGAAGTAATAGAAACCGACAAAGAAAATAGAGAAAATTAGGAAACAAATCAAAGAAAAAACAAGGCATGAAAAAGAAAAAAATAATGGAAAATAATTCAGAAAGAAGTAAGAAAGAAACAAATGAAGGAAGGAAAATAAAATATATAAAAGTTTAAAAAATAAAATTTGCGTTTAAAATGTTGAAAATATAAAGGAAATTAAAAAGAAAATGTAATATAAGGAAAAATTGGGGAAGATAATGAAGAATAGAAGATTGGCAGAAAAGGAAAAAGTGACGACGAAGGAGAAAAAAAGCTAGTAAAATTTAGATGGCAGACAAAAATTTGGAATTTTAAAACTAGCTGAGAACACAAAAAATTAATAAAATAGAAGCAGATAGGTATATATTAAGTGTAAGAGTGGACATAATGTATGAAGGAGGAAATGAAGACGATATCGGTAATAGTAAATAACCCAATAAACACAGTTAATCGGTACCGTAACTGGGCCGAAGGAGGCTTGCCGAATGCCGCACTTGGCCCGATATACGGGTGCAGCTTCGGCATATAGGTAGGGCATGTCCGCCCAGCCGAATGTCGGCAGCCCATTACATTGTAGCCGCGTTCATATATCTATATATAGTTCGGCCCGTAAGGATGCTTCCCATGCCCGACTAGCCAAATATTCACCGCGTTCGGCTCGTAAGGATGCCTCCCACGTCTGCAAAGCCAAATATGGACCACATGCGGTTTCTACTTCTAAATTACGTCAAATGGTACGCTACTCCCGGCTCAGAAGAAACCCCGACAACGGCAATCCGAGTACTCGGCTTCCCGTACATGCCGGTGTCAGGCCGAGCGAATGCCAACTATTTGTGGTTTATTGGGAAAATACGGATATATTAACAAATTTGGTAAAAGATGCCATAACATGAAGGAGCCACATTTTCGTTTGTTTAGACCATTTTAGACCCTCTAAAATACATTTTTTAACAAAATTTTCCTCTGGAAACGCTTAAAAATAAGTTTTTTTTTTTTAATCCTAAACATCCGAATGTGTCATTCAATCACGATCTTAAAAACTCATGACTTACATCATTTTAATTGATTTCATGCAGTAAAAACTGTTAAATAACAATATTAGACTATCCATAGAATAATAAACCATATAATTTTTTTCATAAACGCTTATTTCTTTGCACTTGTTTTTCAAAATTTTAAAACTGCTGGTGACATCTTAGTGATAATTTATCTATTGTCTTCTATCGTTTAAAAACCACCTAAAAAATACAGTGTTGCTAGATCAATTCAATCATTTCAATTATCATTTTTACCTGTGTCCTTTCGATATCAGAAAAATTGTATAAAACGCGTCATAAAATAGCGCGCTTTATCGAAACATTTGTAGCTACATAAAATTAAAAAAAAAAACCTAACTAATTAACCTAACCTGTGCGGCCTGGTGTCATTTAAATTTAAGTGATTTCTCACACTGGTTAGGTACGTCTACGCTGGAAGGCCTAGACACATACGGCCTGGAGCCATTGCGTGTTACTTCACAACTGGTGAACTTCTTTCAAATATCCTCTGGCTTTGCTATGATTTCTCGGCTACGCTGTACGACCCAGACACAAACGGCCGGAAGCCATTGTGGGTTGATTTACAACTCGTGAACTTTTTTCAAACCTCCTTCAGCTTCGCTATGATTTCTCGGCTACGCTATAAGGCCTGTAGCAACTGCGGGTTGCAGCACAACCCGTTGACTTTTTCAAACATCCACAAGCTTCGCTCTGATTTCTCAGCTACGCTGTACGGCCTGGAGCTATTGCCAAACAGCCACCTTCATTCCTGTCATATATGTTTTCTTACTAAGTTTGGCAAACCCGCATTTATAGAAATAGAAATGTCAATTGTCATATTATTATCCATAAAAAAAAATATTTTTATTTAAAAATTTTAAAAATCGAAAAGTAAAGAATTCTAAACGTTTAGTTTTTTATATGGTTTATTGCTATATGGATAGTCTATCTATATCTGTAAGGTGTGGAGGGTGGGTTAACCCACAACACTTAGGCCTCACTAGGCCCATTGTGCATATGGATAGTCTAATATTGTTTTTTAGCCGTTCGTACAACCAGAAATCAATTGAAATCATTTAATTCACACTTACACGATTTTAAGGTAAAAAAAGTGTCAGCGGACCCAAAATAGTTATGTGCATTGTATTTCAAAGCATCTACAAACTTTCTGTAAAATTTCAATAGTAATATCCGCCGTTCATGTTTCATGGTATATTACCACGAATTGGAAACAAGATACGAAATCCATTTTTCTTCTTGACATAATTTTGCAAGGCCACAAGGTAAACTCCTTTGGTTTAGGGCGGAGAGGGTGAAACTACTCCCAAAGTTGAAAATACAAACTTATTTTTTGTAGATCGGCTCTGGAAAAAGTGGTCAGGGATGAATAATATATCATAATAACCACCCCTCAGCAAAAATCCTTCTTAGGGATAAATCAGTGCGGAATCAAACGAAGTCGATAGGGACATAAAAATATGAAATTTAAAACTCAAAAGACGCTTCTTAAAAGGATCTCTAACAAATTATAATGAAAGATACCTACCTTGGGGTCTATAACTTCCTTATTTTTAGGATTGCTTTGCAATTGCGAGGTAACATTGATAACAACTTCCTTGATTTTCCTAAAAAGTCCAGGCCTGATTCCATGTTGAATAACACCTTCCACTTTGACAGCCAACTGAGAACCAGCTTGGACACTTATAAATTCTCCTAACACTCTTGGTTGAGGAGATATGGCTAACTTCACGCTTGTGGATTGTAATATTTGGAAAAAATATCTCGGAATTGGTAGAGAGGCGTTGACTAAAATTTCTATGATCTTTTTGAGAACTTCTACTTGCTGAAAGAAAAATAAAAAGGAAATTTGGTTAAGTATAAATACAGTAAATTAAAATGTAACTGGTGAGATATAAATAAAAAATAAAAGTTTTGTTAAACTTTTTATTTTTTTAATGCATAAGATTTATACAGGTTCAATAAGAAAATTCTCTACTTCGGAGGAAATAATTGTGATAAAAGGCATATTAGAGCTACTTTACAGTTCGCACTTTTTCTTGCAGTAAGTAACATTGGAGAAATTCATATTGAACACAAGATAAATTTATCTCTCCCTCCCTGCTTTAGGCGCCAAATAGCTAAATTGCCCATTTTGTTATTAGGCATTCCATCGACCTGTCAAAATGATGCCAGTGGGAATTGACAGTTAAAATAAGGCAACCCTGTGGGCCGGTTGTCATTGATGGGGTCAATAATACATATATAGTTATACAGTATGTCCCCCTAAGTTTGAATCATATGAAAAACTTTTTTATTATTGATTTTAGAAAAAAAGTAATTCTTGATTAAAAGTACTGCATGACCCAAAACTTAAAATAGAGTCATCAGATATCAAAATTTTCAAGCCCTATACGAGGTTTGTCAAAAAATATGATTTTTGCTCAAGAGTAAAGTACGTTTATTTTTGAATTGAATTGAAAATTACATTCAAATATGCAATTACACCGATCTATCTGAAAAATCAGATTTTTTCTAGATTTTGCATTGATCCATCTAATTACGGTAATCCATAATTTTTTCTCTCTCTTCTCTACTATAAACATGTTACGCTTTCCTTTTCTTGATGTTTGTGAAGAATTTAGCAATTTTCTTAATGAAAATTTTCGATTTTGTCAAAAATAAACAAACTTTACTCTTGTGCAAAATTCATATTTTTTTGACAAACCTCGTATACCACTGAAAAAATTTGATATTTAATGACTGTATTCTAGGTTTTAGATAATGCAGAACTGTTTATGAAGAATAACTTTTTTTCTTAAAATTAATAATAAAAAAGTTTTCCATATGATTCCAACTTATAGGGGGACATACTGTATATATTGCTCAAAGTGGGTAGTTTAGCGAGCGGCCATATTGCCTGGCAAGTGTTCATTAATTTGAATCAGTTTAGCAAAAATGTGCTTTAAAACCAATTTCCAGTCTTTGAATAGTAAAATGAAAATAATTACATATACAGGGTGTTTCATCTTAGACGAGCCACCCCGTATATTTCTTATCCCATAGTAATTGGAAAAATTTCCCAAAACACATCGGATGATTTTCTTTGGGGGACATCTTTTGACGTATATTTGAGGCTTGAACGAGCAACCCCCTATGAGGAGGCGCTTCAACCCCACAAAATTGAATAGGAAAGAGGGTTGAGGTCTTGGAAGCCTCTTTACAATGGTGTATGAAAAAAATCATTCTTAAAAAAAATTAATTGTTTTATCACATGAAATGATCGAAGAAACGTGATAAACACCTTCTAAGAACAAAAAATGAAGGCAAGATAAGAAAATGTTTTGATTCTTTTTTATTTATTAGTTCGAGAGAATTTATATCTTTATTCCAGTAAGACCATTGCTACACAGTATTGGAAAAGTCAGTTTTACAAAGTGTTTTACAAAGAATGTATATAATTTAGGCAAGTAAACATAAAAAATATATATATATAAAATAAACAGAGCATATATCAATCACGTAACAAATAAAAATAAATAATATTACACAGACCGAGTGGAGCCATACTTATTTAGTTAAAATTGTAGTAAACTCATCTACATTATAAAAAAATTCTCTAACAAGAATTCCTTAAGTTTTTTCTTAAAAGAATTAAAAATGTGTTCATCTTTTATTGACTGGGGCAATTTATTATATAATTGTATGCCAGCATATGACGGACATTTTTGATAGAACGCTGTTCTATGATTCGGAATTCGTAACAAATTACCATGCCTGGTTTGGTAGTTATGATTATCTAAATTTTTACTAAATTCATTAATTTTTTTCCTAATATATATTATGCATTTATAAATGTAAATAGAAGGCAGTGTTAAAATATTAAGTTGTTGGAAATATGATTTGCATGATATTCTTCTATTAAGACCAAGAATTAATCTCAAAACTCTTTTTTGTAAAATGAAAAGCCTATTAGAGAATGATGAATTTCCCCACACAATTATATTATATGACAAATGAGAGTATATCATTGCGTAATATATATTTATAAGTTGTTGTTTGCCTAAAATATTTTTTAGTTGAAATAAAACATAATACCCACTATTAACCTTTTTACTAATATAATCAATGCACGATTGAAATGATAAGGTGCTGTCAAGAAAAGTTCCCAGAAATTTTGTAGACTCGGACATTGTCATATTTAGATTATCTGTTGTCACTGTTATTACATTCTCAATGTTATTAGTAATGTTAAATTTCATCAGTACCGTTTTCTTAGAATTTAATATTAGGTGATTTTGTAGACACCACTCATTAAATTTGTTATAGAGGAAATTCAATTTGTTTGATAGTTCCTCTAGAGAATTTGCACAAGAAGCCACTGACACATCATCTGCATATAGAACAATGCAATCTGCGTTTAAGTATGTTGGTAAATCATTTATAAATATAAGAAATATCAATGGTCCCAATACGGATCCCTGAGGAACCCCCATATCTACATTACCTTCATTTGAACAAGTTTAATTCACTTTGACAATAATTTTTCTATGTCTTAAATATGACATTAGCCAACTTAACACATTTCCTCGAAAACCTAAAGATTGAAGTTTAGTTTCCACAAAATCCAAATTTAAGCAATCAAAAGCTTGTGTAAGATCAAAGAAAAGTGCTCCAATAACTTTTTTGCTATCAAGGCGTTTGTATAAAAATTCAACAAAATCATATATAGCGCTCTCCGTTGATCTACCAGGGTAAAAACCATTTTGGCATTTAGTTATGATCTTATACTTTTCTAAGTAAGAAATCATCCTATTATACATAGCCTTTTCGACTATTTTACTTATGACATTTGATACTGTTATTTGTCTAGAATTGTTTAAACTTAGCGGATCATCTTTTTTGTATAAAGGAGTTATTAATCCTACTTTCAAATCTTCAGGGTATTCACCATCCTGAACGGAAACATTTATTATATTAGCTAAAGGTTCAACTACATAATAAGCAATATTTTTAATAATTTTAGTGGGTATGCAATCTACTCCAACAGAATTAGTATTTTTTAAATTTCCAATTATCTCTAAAACGTCTTGTTTATTTACTGGGTCAAAGAAAAACGAATTACTGTTACTCAGAACACATTTTGTACAATCTGTACTAGCGCTTCCAAAATACTTTTCATTCAATAATTTTACTGCATTACTATAGTGTTTAACAAAACTATTTGCTACCTCAAAATTATTTTCAATTATCTGTTCATTGATTTTTAATTTAATTTGTTGATTTGTCTTTATTCTGCCGCTTTTTTCTTTAACTAGTTTCCATACGTATTTTTGCATTTCAATAGGGTTCGTCTTATTGTCAATTGAATTTTGATAATAAAATATTTTATCACGTTTTAGTTTTTGTTTATAGTTTTTAAATTGAGTTTTGTATTCTAATTCTAAATGTTTATCATAAAAATTCTGTTTTAACCAATGCAGGTTTTTTAATCTATTACCCATTTCAATTGTCGCTGTGGTAATCCATTTACATTTCCTATTTTGATTTAAACCAACTATTTTCTTAACCATTGGACAAAATTTATCGATTGCAAAATTAATAGCACCATAGAAATCATTTAACATGTCATTAATATTTTGCAGATTACCAATAGCATTTTCACCCAGATTTCTAAAAGATATTTGTCTTTTTACAGGAGTAATTAATTCTGATTTTATATTTAAAATTAAACCAAAATGATCTCCTAGATTCAGATCATGAACAGTTTCGTTATAAGTATCTATAGGCATATTTGTAAATACGTAATCAAATTTTGATATTGAAACAGTCCCATTACTCTTTTTATCTGTATTTTGAATTGTCAAATTATAACATTGCATAAGGTCTAATAAAATATTTTTGTTGTTAGATTGAGTTAAGTAGTCAATATTCAGATCTCCACAAAGAATAACATTTTTATGCTTCTTTACACAATAATCTAATATTTCAGTAACTTGATTAAAAAATATATCTACATTGGCTCCAGACGGTCTATACATTACAATAATACAGTATTTTACATTTTTAACACAAATTTCTATACCACAACTCTCTGAATGCATTTCTACAGATAAATTTTTTACAATATCTATAGTCTTACAATAAATATCATTTCGGACCAAAATCATTACTCCGCCGTGTATACGGTTAGGTCGTACATAGTACTCAGCTATTTTAAAATCTTTAAAGAAAATACATGTATAATTGGACTCTAAACACCAAGTTTCTGAAACACACAGAATGTGCGGTTTGTATTCTTGAATTAATAACTCAAACTGTTCAATTTTATTTGTAATACATTGAGTGTTAACACATATAATTTTAAGAAAATATTGATTCTGGTACGAATTAAAATTAAAATTCTCGGTCTTGGTATCCAGTGTTTCGAAATTGAAATTTCTTTACGATGACACCTTTGGGCCAATAACTAGGGGTATATAGATTATTTTATAATTCGACATCAGCTTCTACTCTGTAAGAAGAATTACGCTCTTGTGAATTTAACTTCGTTACATTAAATTCATGTCCGGGTGATCTTTTTTCTAGGTATTTTTTAATATCCTCTGGAGTTGAAGTAGGTTTACAACGACCTACATATATCCACAGACGACGAGTTGATGCAAAGTTTCCAAACTCATCTGCCACATTTTCCTTTTGTTCATGTTCATTTGTTCCCGTACCCAATACAATTTTCTTGGGCCTCTCTGTATTTCTGCTTCGACCACGTCTAGAATAAGTCTGCTGGTGCGGTACCTTCGAATAATTACTATCTAATCGGACAATTTTTTCTTTCTCAACTGATTGTGATAGTGTCTCTACAATTGTATGCCCCGATAAAGTTGAAGAATCTAAATCTTCAGATTCTAATAAATTGTTTTTTAATAAACTAGCCGGATGATGTGTTAACATTCTAACCATCTCTATATTACTTTCTCTTAAATCGGTTATTTCTTGTTTCAGTATCTGAATTTCTGTAATCAGCACTTCTGTTTGTTCTTTTACTGTTTTTTGCAAAATGTCTTTAAGTTCTTCTAAACTAATTATAATAGTGTTTTTTCTAACCTCTGCTTTGGTAGTTGTACTTCTCGTCATTTTCGTATATCAAATTTATAATCAAGGCACAGAGCACAGATAAACACGTCCACTTCGAACAACAAATTTCTACCGATATAAACTATATAATGTTAAAAAAAAACTAGTGAATTAAATAAAATATGATAGTACTATAGTGTAGTAAATAAACTGTTTAGGTGAGTCACAGTTGCATAGATTAATGCATTATCTCTGCAATTTCACCATAAAATCTCTATTATTGCATGGAAGTCAATGGAGGACAATTTGAACATTTGATTTAAAAACGCAGTTTTGATTTTTTTGATTGTAAGAATGATAAAACAATTGATTTTTTTTAAGAATGTGATTTTTTTCATACACCGTTGTAAAGAGGCTTCCAAGACCTTACAAATGAAGTATCACTCAACCCATCTTCCCTATTTTGAGAGGTTGAAGCACCCCCTCATAGGGGGTTGCTCGTTCAAGCCTCAAATATACGTCAAAAGATGTCCCCCAAAGAAAATAATTCGACGTGTTTCGCGAATTTTTTCCAATTACTATGGGATAAGAAATATACGGGGTGGCTCGTCTGAGATGGAACACCCTGTATTTTAACTTCAAGGCATATGCTTATGTTTATTTTTAAAAACATGAAATCTATAAAACTATCTATATGAGTGATCATGTCAAAACACCCGGTCCACAATGTTGCCATATTATAACCTATCCATGTGCCTGTCATTTTCTACGGGTAGCCATTTTCTTTGAAATACTTAATGGTTATTTTATTTTTTTGCTTCAACTGCTAAGGTTATTTGGCCTCGTGTTCTGTATAGACTTTGTTACTATTTCCCAGCGCCACTTTAGGGACAGTACTGTTAATTAGAACCCAACAGTGAATGGTCGAGTGGGATATCCTACCAAGGTATCAGAATTAATTTTAAATAATTAAATTAAATGAAAAAATCCCGGCCAACGCTGGGATTGGAACCTGGGACCCTGGATCCGCAGGCAGAGACTCTACCACTGAGCCACCCACCCCCTAATTGTTATTGTTTCTTCTTTTTTATACTATAGGTACTTTGCCTTTGATTGTAAGAAATTTAGTCAATTTAATTTCACGCATGCTCATAACACTTAATAACTTTTGAAAAATTTATTTTGACATGTCCTCTTTTCAGACATGTCTGCCGAACTAGTATGTGGACATTTTCGAGCGACTATTTGAAAATAAACCTCATTTCATTATTCAAATGCAATCTACATCCTGAATTTTCTTTTTTGAACCTGTATAAATGAATAACAGTTGACATTTCACTTTGAAATAATAGGGGAAAGTCGGCTATATTGTACCAGCTCCTAAATTGTACCATTCCCGAATTTTAAAGAAAACGATACCTTAAGCGCCATCTTTTATTGCCACGAGGTTTTTTTATGTTGTATTTGAAGGTCATTAGTTAAAGAGAGTGTCGTTCCGCAACGGTTTCGAAGAGCAAAGTAATTTATACCTATTTCAAGTAAGTTTCGACTACATTTTCTTAAAGTTTAAAACAAAATCTATGATATTTAGGACTATTTGATTAATATAAGTCTAAAAGTAACTATATTTAGCACTTTTTCGTACAAATTTAAAATATAACCTCAAAAACTTAACGAATTGTGAATAAAAGTTTCCAATTTTGTCTAGTTGCCTAATGTGGACCACTAAGGTGTTTCTTAATCTGTACCGGTACAATTTAAACGACTCATGCATGTTTTTTTAGAATGCCAGAAAACAGAAAACAAAAGGGAAAATATTGTCAGTGGTCATGACAAGCCATTGCGAAATACGAAACAGGAAAATATGGTCTAAATGAAATATGTACCATGTACGAAGTTCCTAAGCCTACTCGCAAGAGACATCTAGCAGCAACGAATAAAAGGGCTTTAAACGGTAAAAAAATATTAGGTAGGTCTACAGTTTTCTCTGTTGAGGTGGAAGCAGGGCTGGAAAAACATATTCTTGCTTTAGAGGAAGTATTCTTTGGTCTTACCATTATGGACACCAGAAGAGCAGCATTTTAATTCACAGAAAAAAATCTATAAAACATAATTTTAGTAAAAGAATAGGCATGGCTGGGAAAAAGTGGTACTACAATTTTATGAAACGCCACCCAAACCTTTCATTAAGCCAACCAGTATCAACATCATTAGCACGTTGCAGAGGATGTAACAGAAAAAATGTTACAATTTCTTTAATAAACTTGAAAAAATCATTGATGAAAATAAATTAGATGCCACAAAAATATATATTGTAGAGGAGTCAGGATTCTCGACAGTCCAAAAAATTATAATCAAAAAATTTTAGCCAAAAGGTGCAAACATCAAGTTGGTACTATTGCCAGCGGAGAAAGAGGTGTCAACACTACAATGGTTGTTTGCCAAAGTGCCTCAGGTCAATTTGTCGCACCAATGATTATATTTAAGAGAAAACGAATGTCAGCAGAACTGACCATTGGAGCACCACCTGGCTGTTTGGTGGACATATCAGACACAGGCTACATGAACACTGAGCTATTTGTTACTTGGTTAAAAAAAATTATTGAAGTGGTTAAGCCTACAAAGAAAAATAAAGTTCTTTTGGTATTGGACGGTCATACTACCCATTCTAAAAATTATGAATCTATAGTTTTGGCCCGTGACAATGGTCTAATTATTTTACAATCACCAGGCCACACGACCCATCGGCTTCAACCCCTAGATGTTTCGGTTTTCAAGCCTTTAGAAACATTCTATAACCAAGCCATTGAAAAGTGGTTAAAACAGCATGCTGGAATGGGAGTTACGCAATTTCATGTTGCTTCTCTTCTTAATGAAGCTTATGGCAAAGCTGTTGCTATAGTACATGCTACGAACGGTTTTCGCAAATGTTGGATATGTCATTTAAGTTTTCTTGTTCAAATCTTGTTTTATTTTTAATATTACTAACTAATAAACTATTAAAACTAGTGATTATTTCAATCCAAAATAAAATATTATGTATGTAATAAAGGATAGTACAATTTAGGAAACAATCTGGTACAAATTAGGCAACCGGTTGCCTTAATTGTATCACTTGTAAAGGTTTTAAAAAAGTTAGATTTGAACCAGAAGACATTATTCTAAAATTTTGAAAAAAATATATGTTTTCAAAACTGTAATAAAAATTATGGAGCAATTTAAACTATTATTTTCCAAAATTTTTAATTGCTATAACAAAAAACGTCAGAACTGGTCCAAATTGGGCAACCTTACCCTATACACTGTAAGTTTACTCACGTTATGGGTAATGGTGGCACTCGTAGAATCTTCTTCGATATTCTGAACAATTTTGAGAGCATTTTCGCAAGCCTTGACGAGCTGTTGCGACTCCAGTCTTGTATGTTTTGAACCAAAATCAATATGTTCGTCCTTTATTTTGGTTCCACTGGCGCACAAACTTTCTACGCATTTCTCTAGTAAAACGCACATTTGCTGCAATCTAAAAAACGATAATTAGAGATTGTATGAAAGTGACAAACATTTTTGAAGCCGAAAGAAAAAGCCCTTTAAAATATGTGACAGTTTTTATCCCATTAGGGCGCTAAACTCAGAACCGTCATTTTGCTGAATTTTCCATATAATTTACCTTTTCAATGATGACCCATATTTTAATTTTTCTATTAAAATTGTAACTATTGATTAGAGTGACGGTTGGGAGGGGAATGAAAATTGATGTCTTTACGGTTTTAAAAAATAAACCTTCGAGATATTATGAGATATAGGTACTAACAGCCCTTAATCAGACACCCTCTGTAAAGGATGATCTAATTAAAAAACTACATTTCTTAAAACATAATTGGCAGGTAACTTTGAAGAAAAACAAACAAATTATCTACTAGAAACAACCTGTATTAAAATGTTTCGTCATTTTGATGGAGCAAACATATATTTTTTCTTAAATTTTAAATTACTTTTCCCTGACTTTAAAAAACTTAAAATTGTTTACACCATAAATTAATAAGTTATAAAATGGTTACAATAATGTTACTTTCATTTCATCATAAATCTTTACAAAATTAAATTAAAATTAAAAAAAAATATTAGGTTATAAAATATGATTTTTAATGATTATCAATCAATATTAATAGTATATTATTAAACGAGCAATTTATGGTAGCCATTATTCACGTTTGCGTCCCGAGCCGTAGGCGTGGGGCGCAAGTCACCCGAGTGTATAATGGCCATAAATTGCGAGTCTAATACTATACTTTGTCCACGACCATTATGGTTTCTTTATTAAATAAAAGTTAAGTGTAGAATGGAAAGTTTTTATTAAACATAGGTAACTAACTGTTGTTTTTCCACTTTTCAATTTTTCGATTTTCGATTTTTCGATTTTTGAAAATATCGTTATGAAAAGTATCGCCTATCTTTAGTTATCTACCGGAATGTGCCAGAATTTCAAAAGCGTTGATATATGGGTACTATATGCTTTTAGTTAGGAGGTAGAATATTGATTTATTATTAAGTGGTCGTGGACAAAGTATTTTATAAAGCAAGAATTCGGCTTTTACAAAATATATTAGATACTCCTGTTTCTAGGAACAACTTAAAGCAACACTATGTGCGTGACGGCAGCGCTAATTAAAATATGAACTAAAGGGCGATTTTAAGTATATTGACAGTATCATTTTTAATAGAATTCGTAATTAAAAAGTATATTTTTTGGTTTTAATAAAAGAATATGTATTATTTATAAAACAAGTGAAAAGATTCATCATATAAATATATAAATGCGAACGTATGGATGGATGTTTGTTGCTCAATCACACAAGAACGGCCGAACGGATTTGGATGAAATTTGGCCCAAATACAGATTTTAGGCTACTTTTTATCCAGAAAAATGTACGGTTTCCGTGGGATCGATTTGTTTTTGTTTTTCACATAGCAAGGGATAGGACATAATTTTTTGTATAGTGGTAGTATACATGAAAATTTGAAATACTCCTACTGAGCATAAATAAATAATGACGTGTTTCAGGATTTCTGTTTTTTTACATCGAAGCATTAGAAGCATCGATTTTTTTATAGGTAGGAACTGGAAAATTGGAATTATGGCTACTCATCACAAATAAATAATAGTGTGTTTCAGGTTTTTGGTTTTTCATATTTTAAGAGGGGAAAGAGAGAAAATGGGGGTAAGAGGGGACATAAGGGAAAGAAGGAAAATAGGAAAAATGAGGAAAGGAAGGAAAATGGGAGAAATTTGGAAAATGTAGAAAATGTTGGCGATAGGAATAAATAGGAATAAATAGGAATAAATAGGAATAAATAGGAATAAATAGGAATAAATAGGAATAAATAGGAATAAATAGAAATAAATAGGAATAAATAGGAATAAATAGGAATAAATAGGAATAAATAGGAATAAATAGAAATAAATAGGAATAAATAGGAATAAATAGGAATAAATAGGAATAAATAGGAATAAATAGGAATAAATAGGAATAAATAGGAATAAATAGGAATAAATAGGAATAAATAGGAATAAATAGGAATAAATAGGAATAAATAGGAATAAATAGGAATAAATAGGAATAAATAGGAATAAATAGGAATAAATAGGAATAAATAGGAATAAATAGGAATAAATAGGAATAAATAGGAATAAATAGGAATAAATAGGAATAAATAGGAATAAATAGGAATAAATAGGAATAAATAGGAATAAATAGGAATAAATAGGAATAAATAGGAATAAATAGGAATAAATAGGAATAAATAGGAATAAATAGGAATAAATAGGAATAAATAGGAATAAATAGGAATAAATAGGAATAAATAGGAATAAATAGGAATAAATAGGAATAAATAGGAATAAATAGGAATAAATAGGAATAAATAGGAATAAATAGGAATAAATAGGAATAAATAGGAATAAATAGGAATAAATAGGAATAAATAGGAATAAATAGGAATAAATAGGAATAAATAGGAATAAATAGGAATACATAGGAATAAATAGGAATAAATAGGAATAAATAGGAATAAATAGGAATAAATAGGAATAAATAGGAATAAATAGGTATTAGATACTGTTGTTAAAAAATAAAAGTTTGTAACTACTTTTTCCTTCTTACTGCAGTTATATGTAAATTTATTTCTTTGATTTAATTTCCAAATTAACACTGTTATTTTTTATTGCTAGTAATTTTAGAATTTACAACACAGCAACTCGGGTTGCTCATTGTATTGCTTTTAAATATTTATTAAAAAAATTAAATGGATATGTTAGGGTTAAAGGATTCACTTGGCTAGTTTATAGACTAGCTGGATAGTATACAAACTATCCAAATGTCTGGCTATTTTGATGGAAAATCATATTTCTACTAAAATAGCTATGAATATTGTTTGATTTGTATACCATTCAGCTAGTTTACATACTATACAAGATTTATCGGCAAAGTAGGAACCACAAAAAGGTACACAAATTAACTGGTGTTTTGGCTAGTTGACAAACTATCCTTAGTATTTGGATAAGGTGTGAACTTAATATTCGTAATAATACATAATAACGAGTCGGTTAGTATGTAAATTGACCAACCGTCTTCGGTTAATTTATTAGAAAAGTGAGGTTATGTTTATGATACCTAAGCGTGTGTGGTTTACTGCGATGTCTTGTGAAATTTGTTTAGGAATAGATATTTGGTTATTACAAATAAATCACCCATTTGAAGACCTACTTTAGAAAGTTTACGAGCAAAAGTCACAAAATTCAAAATGAGTGACATTAATTCCTAGTGAACTTTTACGTCACATTTGTTTTTTTACCTATTTTTCAATAGTAATATTAATGTTATGTTGTACCAATAAATAAACCTTACTTTTTGACCAAGAAATATTTTATTGGTTGGTCCGACGAGTTGGTTATTATGATATGGAGATGCTTCCGTAGTTGGAAATGTCCAGTCAGAATGCCTGTGATCAGGCGCAGATTCTGTCTAGTCATAGTCAAGTATTTGTTCGCTGTAGTCTGTAGTGTTGTCAGGATAACTTAAAAGCTCCCTGGCAAGTTTGCAGCTTCTTGTTTCATCCCATCTTTCCTTGAATTTCACAAGGGAATGTTCCTTAATAGGTCTGTTACTGCCGATGTTGTCAGTCCAAGAGAAGGGCCAGGTTCAAAAAGTATTTGGCAAGTGAATCAGCGATGTGGCGTGACCTTAGATCCATATTAAGTTGACCACATTATTGATGGGTACTTCGGCCAAAGCTTCGTACTAACCCTGAATAACTTCGTGGTCTGTCCAGGGTGAGTAGTGCTTGTCTGCTATCTGTATAGATGGGAACTACACTGGCTACTGCTCATAGCCCATTTTATGTTTAAGTTTAAGAATCTGGAGTATATTCCACATCCTGGGCCTTGTTTAGTTTTAGAACCTTCGGTGTAGATATGAATCATACCTGCCACTCCCACTCTTCTATTTGTTCTGTTATAACTTTATATAGCTTATGAAAGATATATCTCAGTGGGATGGAGTCCATGTTCGCTTGAAGCAGTGGGGGCGTATTTAGCGCCTCCTTTCAAAAGCGACGACTCGCCCCACCAGATCCTACATCAGTTTCTATTCCAACCTTGCGAAGGCTAGTCATTGTAATCAGAGCAACCTCCTTAATGTAAATATCAAGGGGAGTAAGACTAAGAATGACTTCCATGTAGGGGCGGCTACCCTTTAAGGCCACATGGCCGCGCGCCCCTCCTTAAAAATACCAGACAATAAAATACTAATTAAAAATATTATTTATTTGTTTATTTTATAATTTTTCCGATCGTCTCGACACATGCTATGAGTGTTATTTATTAGGTCCCTTCTAAATCCTTCCTATAATAACAATTTTTGAGCTCTTTGACTAAATTATAGCCGACCGCAATAAGATTGAGGCCCTCGTCTCCATGGAAACGTAGTGGGACACGCACTATCGAGTATGTCTTACAGTGGGCAGTTTTAGTGCAGAACAGGGGCCCAATTCCTGAAACTGTGCTCTAAACGCCGCAATCGGATGCGACGTAAAAGTTGTATTCTTGACTACCCTTCGTTAGGGTAGTGTCGTGCCGCATGGTGTAGAGAAGAGCCTTTGATTATTACAGCAGTTCAATCGTTTTCAAACAATAAAATTTCATAACATTGTAAAAAAACTGTATTATCGGCTAAAAAAATGTAAAAAAAATAACCTGTGTGAGTTTTAAATTAGTAGTTTCTATCACTATTAAAATAAATTTGAATAGGTATTTGGAAATGAAGATTGATAATAAACAGAAAACTTTAAAATTAGCAAAATACTTTTATAAACTGTCTATCTGGTAACAAAAATGGATCCTGCCGTCCGATGTAATTAAGAGGTTGTAGTTCTGCATCTAATTGAGCCTCTTTAATATTTTGTTTAATTGTATAAAGTCAAATTCCTCTATATCGTCCATTTTATAAAAAATGTACACTTGTAAATACAATAATTAAGTAAAGTTAATGTCATAATGACTAATGAACGCTTGGTAATTATGAAAAATCCATTAAAAAAATAAACTAGGAAGAATAATTATATTTTATATTAAATGTATGTGACAGTGACAAGTAACATGCTTGGATACACATAGTTACCGCATGCGAGATAAAGTTGTCGAATGGCCAAGACCGTTCGTTGCAAATCATTCGCCAAGCGACGCATGCGGGATCACTCGCATACGGCAAAGCCTTTCAAGAATACCATTACCATCCGAGACGATGACGAACGCCGTCAGGAATTAGGCCCCAGGGCGCATTTTTTTGCGACGGACCAGCATTTATAATTGGCGACTGTTTTTCTTTTTTTAAATGATTTTATAGTTTTCACGGAATTTTTACGAAGCACCATGCTAAATGATTGACTAAACGCCTTAGCTATGATATCAATAAATAGAAATTTAATTCTGGAGATAAATAATTTCGACCAAAAAATCATGGAAAATTTTATTACTATGAGGGATCTTACATTTCAATTTCAGGACGAACTTTCAAAAAAAACAAAAAATTAAAAACAATATAAATATATCGATTTCATGTTTGTTTTTTTTTTAGAATAATTATTTTTATAAGATGTTTTACTATAAGATATACAGGTTAAAATTTAACCACATTTTACACTGGGCCAGTTACCGAATTTCGGTGTGGTTTTTCAATTATCTAAGCTGCAAGCTATGGTGGAGACTTGGGACTGGTCTGTTGCTGTCCCTTATTAATTTAGTTTACTTTTCATGTGTCTTCTAAAGTTTTTTTTTTTTTTGACGATGTCTTTGATGATGGCTTAAGAGGCCGAAAGGGCTCAGACGAATTTTTTATAGTTTTATTGAATAAAACTCAATTTTTACACACTTTAAATACTCTATCAATTCATTTATTACCCAGTGTGTACACACCACTCAACCTCTTCAATATTTCATTTTGTTAATAGACTATTAACAAGGCGCAGTAGTGTGGTATTTTTTCTGTTAGTGAAAAAAAAACAAATATTCCATAATACCCACCCACAAGCCGATTGGCGCCCCCCTTCACCTTCGTAGCTTACGAGCCACCACTGCTTCCATGGCTCTAGTTATATTTTGAAGAATTTTATAATCTTTTAGATAACTACCGTAAAAAAAAACTAAACTTGTAACATTAGTAGAGTAGCTGGGTTTTGTAAGCAACAAGAAATGTGATTAAATTGCATGGGAACTCAGTTATCAGGTTATAGCAGGGGGGGATATCGGGCATAGTGTCATGGCAGCGCTGACGTCATGTGTAGAGTTAGTAGAGTTGGCGCCAAGTAAATATCATATGACAGATGCACGTTGCAGTGATTTGTAAGTTATTAATAGTGATTTATAACATTTTAAGCGAATATCTGTATTATATTATATTGTAAAGAGTGTTCTTTGTGAGTGGTATTAGTGATAAACAAAAAAATGAGGTACAATCAAAGCAAAGGAGTTGAAAAAGACGTTGTTTTTCACTCGACAGTAAGAGGTTAGTCAGAAATGGCCAAAGGGCGGCTCTAGTTGTAGGTCCCAGGGAACCTCGCCTCTTTCTTAATTAACATTTTTACATTCCATGAGGCATTTATTGAAAAATAATACTCAAAAGGGAAATGTTATAAGCAATGCTACCCACTCCTCCTAGAAAATTTGACGAAGACGCCCTTGCAGTGGCCTGTGGCCGTGCAGATAGCTTTAAAACAGAAAATTTTCATAGGTGCTCCAAGCACTTTTAACCTTTTAATTATTATAAGATGGACCTCAAAGCAACTCAGGACTTCTTAACTGAGAACTCTACCCTTTTGAAAGCCGAAACTTTCGCAATATATAGCAAAGGTGAAATTATTTATGTCGCAAAAAAATAAAATTTCGACATGTTGTACTTGATGAAAGAATTAAAAAACTATCGGTGACTAGGTCCAGGAAAAATGCAGTGACATTTCATTTTAATTTTGTATATACACCCATCATGTAGCAGTTATTTATATTTAGTACCTTTATTTTTATGCTTTGCATTATATTATATGTATAAAATAGTTATTTGTATGCTTAGGCTGCGAAATACCTTTTTAACGTACCGAAAGAATAGTTATCGCCGAGGCCGCTTGCGGCCAAGGCAAGATAATCTTGAGGTCGTTAAAAAGTTTCGCGGCCATGGCATAAACACTATTTTTCGTGCAATCGTTAAAATTATTAAACTAGATAATTGTAAATAAATATATTATTGCTCTAAAATCAACAGCAGTTCAATTTATTTAACAATGTCACCGTGTGCTATGGAAATGTTCAATACATACAAAATATTTTGACAGTTCTTGACAAAACGCAAAATGTTTGATACTGATAGCAATATTTCAGTACCTTCCACTCCTCCTAAACTCAAGAGAGTTGTAAATTCAGCGATTTCCGTTTTAATACCCGAAAATAAGAAGCAAATTTCCAACTTAATTTCTGGCGATATAGTATCTGGTTTGAATGTAGGCCACATACTTTGATTTTCTTTACTATACGGCGCAAGAGAGAGGCCCGACACGCCCAACATAGGGCCCGGCCATTTTGAACCCTATGCAACAGTTTATAGCTAAAGAATCAGATCGCTCACTCTGCGTCGGCACTTTTGATCTCAATGTTCCAGTTTATACACTGCGCAACTCGGATAATACAATATATAACAACCGCCTATAATAAAACAGCTGTCTTCTGCGTATCCTAAATTTGTATCCCTGGAGTGGATCTTATTTTGAAACTTTCAACTGGTCCGAGAGAGCTAACTGATTCTTTAGCAATAATCTGTGACTCAAAAAATAATATTCACTGACACTGACAGCCGCAAGCAAAATATCAGGTGCGTTTTAATCATCCGCTTCTGCTTCCGGAATTGTCGGTTTAGTCGTTTTAACTTGTCAAATTAAAACAAGAAAACCGACAATTCCGAAGCAGAAGCGGATGATTAAAACGCACCTATTAAAAATATTGCGCCAAGATGTAGGCCACACGTAATAAGGGTTCAAAATGGCGGAGTTTTCTATTTCCTTTTAAAAGGCACTCAGAAAGCTGCGCAGTGCGACCATTCTCCGTATAGTAAAAGAAAATCAAAGTATGTGATGTAGGCAATAAGCATTATTCAGAAACACTAGATGTAGTTGCTTCAACTTCTGGAGTAAATATAAGTAATAATACAAACTGTACAATTAATGTTAATATTCATCCTAAATAATATAAGTACTTATATATTTGTTGGTATTCAATAAAAAATAATCCTTGTCTTTGTAATATTTTAGAAATGTCAAATTTGGAAGTGATATTCAAATTTGGAAGTGACGTTTGGTTTCGCAGCCGTTGCTATGGGTAACGGCCGCGAAATTAAATTTCGCGGACTGTGCTGAGAACGCGAAATACTGACTTCGCGTGCGATTGCACGAAAAATATTTTTTTTTATGTATAAAAAATATTTTTGTTATCGTACATAAATCCCATCTTATTCATAAAATAAGTATATTCAATCAAGTAATATATTGCAGATAAATGAGTCATCAGTTGTAAATCCTAATCAGGTAAATAGTCCCAAAATGCGAAATTTTAACCCAGGGTCCTCAGTTGAGAAATTCCGAGTTGCGAAGATACCCTTCTCATTATCCTGGTTATAGAAACTATTCTTTAGACGTCGAATGTTCTTTTAAATTAAAACCAGCATTAAAATTTATATAACAAAAATAAATCATTAAAAAGAAAAAGGAAAAAAACTGATACTTCAAATAAATATTTCTTTCATATATGTATTTGAGTTTATTTTCCTTTATAGCTTTCTTTAACTATCCCATAATAATATCCTTAGATACTTGATGTCATTTTTAAAATATTATCCTTTAATATTTATGAAATTTCTGTAAATAGCATTTAGTTTCCTCATAATTCGACAGTATTTTTAAATTCCCGTCTATACAAACTGTACGCATGACTGCGCGTGGTCGTCCTATTTTTGACAATGTTGATATCCTACCTTTTTTTTAATCCATGAGGTTATAGTAATATTGAGACAAAAGTATGACAGCAAGTGATTTCCGAAAATAGAATAGTCTAAATTTCGAAAAAAATATTTATAAATATCTCCCACTCATTCATTCTGTAGTTTGTTCGCAAAGCGGATAATATAGATGTGGGTGTAGACAATAAAATATATTTTATCACCAAACGTCAATAAAGCCGTGTATTACCATAGCAATTTTCGGAAGTAAATAAACACTTTAACTTACTGTAAAAATCAAACACTTTACCTGCCGGTAATATTTATCAATATAGCCATGACTGATTGACATTAAATAGAAATCGTTTGTCACTGTCACAGCTTCAACAGTAAAGTTTTTTTCGTGAATTATTTATAGAAAATAATGGAATACATTTCCCGCATGGAAACTGGGACGTTTACAGGAAAATTATATTTAATTTTTCTTAATAATTAGTTAACATTACATGTCTCACATTTTACTTTATTCTGAAACATCTTTTATAATAAATATCATTTAATGATATAGGTTATACGCCATAAAAGTGTGACGTAATTTTGGTTGCACTGAGAGTGAATTCTAACCAAACTTTTAACATACACGTTTTTAGTGTTTTTTTTTATTATTAAATATGAAAAGTAGTTTGAAGGTAATTAGTTACTAAATGATTATATACTTGACGCATGTTATCTACTTACTCTAGAAATATATTTATAAAAGTTTAAAAACAATATAATTTACTCGATAATTTATGTAAACAAAGCGAACAAAACGCACTAAAAAAATGTCACTGTAATTGTCAGTGGAACCAAATTTACGTCATCACTAATTTAGCGTATTGAAAGTACACTTTTATCTCCAGATAAAATGTTTTTATTTTTTTATTAATAATGCATACTTACATCTGCATATTCTCAAGGGTTGCTGGATCCGCATCGAACGTCGTCTGATACAACTTCCAGTGCAGGTCGCCGCAATTTTTGAAATCTTTGACGCATTTTCTAAGCTGATTTGTTATGTAACCGTGCCGCTGATATTCGTCTCTTGTATTTTGAACAATGGTTGCCGCAATAGCGGGAGGAGGGACAATGCATAAAATATTGCAAGTGTATATTAACTGGAGAAGGCATTGAAGGTATTCTGTGCGAATTTTCATGTACTCTGCTTGAAATGTCAGATTGTTCTGTGGAGTACTAGCAGCCTTTAAAAAAATAGTTTTTTTATTGGTGAAAATATGGAAAAATTATGGAGTGTATGAGAACTGTCTATGTGTTACAAAGTGTCCCTAAAAAAGTAGAAAATTAAGATGGCGTTACTGTACCAGAATACTGTTTCTAAAGCGCCGAGAATTGTAAGAGTCGATAGTAAAATTAGAGAAAGACTTACATCAGCTTTCTAAACCAATACCTGTCTTTTTATTTTTTTAAACTTTTGCGACCACTTGAACAGCTTCTGATTGCACACATTTTTTCCATTTTGATATAATATTTATAACATTACAATAAAAATTTTAATGATATCAAAATTTGACTCACTTTTCATGGTCTAGTTTTTAAATAAAATAAGTCAACTAAAGTTTTACTTGACTACGTTAGCAGTTGAGCTTTCCTTTATGATAATTTTACCAACACGAGCGTCATCGCTATTTTATACTTTTTGGTGGACACTTGTTGAGTATAACACCCATATGTCCTTCTTAGCTCTACACTCAATAGGAAAAATTTTTCTAAAGCAGGCCATTGACAATTCTTCTTTTTTTAAATAACAGGTGTGGATATCATTCATAGCGGTCTGTCATGAGCATGACTCGTATCTCTAACTTTGTCGGTAATAATAATAATCATTTATTATCAACAGATTCACACCCAATTACAGAGAATATACTTACAATTCTACAATATATAATTAAATAAAAGAAAAAAATGTAAATAATAAACTCAAGCTAAAGACAAGATAAGAAAAAAAATATAAATGGAGCAGATAGAAACAGGTACCCAAGAATAGTAAATAAAATGTCAATTAAACAAATCAAAGACTAATAGGTGCCTCAAACAAAAGGAACGATTCCTTATAACAATTAATTATTGATTTTATATCGTCGACATATATATCACATAGATGCCCAATACCATTAAATAATTGGCTCATGTTGTAAATTGGTAATTTAATTAGTACATTGGTTCTTAGTATAGCGCAATGAAATATGCGTGAGTTCGAGGTACTAAGAGCGTTAGTTGATTTAACAAACAGCTACAATCTATTTTGTTTGTTTAATAAAATGTATAAAAACATTAAAGCCTTGCAGTTTCTTCTCTTCGCTAGGGGTTCCAAATTGAATGTTTGTATATGATCAAAACCCCTAGGAGGATAGAAGCCACTGTACTTAAAATACATGTACTTTAGGCATTTACGTTGTACAGATTCTACATAGTTAATTGCATTCTGATATATTGGATACCATATCAATGACGCATATTCGATCTTAGTTCTGATAAATGTGATATATAAAAGTCGTAGTGTATTTACATCTGAAAAGCTACCCCAGTTTCTTATAAAATATCCCAGTAGCCTGTATGCAGAAGAAACAAGTTCTGCAATATGATTATTAAATTTAAGTTCGCTATCAAAGACTATTCCTAAATCATTGAACGTTACACATCTATCCAAAGTGGTATTGTTAAGAGAGTAATTGAAAATTATGGGATTTTGTTTTCTATGAAATGATATTACTTTACATTTAGTTAGTTCAGCTGTAGATAATTATCAAGGTACCAGTTATAAATTGTACTCAAGGCGTTTTGCAGTAAGAAACAATCTTCATCGGATTTGATTTCAATATAAATTTTTAAATCGTTGGCAAAAAGTAAATGTGGTATGAAGAGTTGACTTGATATATCGTTTATAAAAGCAAGGAATAGTAAGGGTTTCAGATTGAACCCTTGAGGAACACCTAATAATGAAATATATTTATTAGACCTCGAGCCACCATACTCTACAAACTGGTATCGATTTAGCAGATATGACTCCATTAACTTCAAAAGAGAATTCGAAAAACCAACAGATTTGAGCTTTAATAATAAATGATAGTGATCGATTCGGTCAAAAACTTTTTTTATATCAGTATAAATAACATATACTTGATCGACAGAGTGAAGTGTGTTTGATACATACTGTGTTATATAGGCCAAATTAGATACAGTCGATCATTTTGACATAAAACCGTGCTGAAAGTTAGAAATTAATGGTTTCACTTTATTATAAACGTTTTCGTAAATTATCATCTCAAATAATTTCCCAAAGTTACAGAGTATGGCTATGGGTCTGTAATTATCTATAGCAGAGCGATCACCGGATTTATGAATTGGACAAATTTTTGCAGTTTTCCATACGTCAGGATAAGTTTCCGTTTTTAAGATTAGGTTAAACAAGAAGCAAAGAGGTTTGGCAAATGGATAGGAACAGTCCTTGACAACAAAACTTGGTACAGTCTGTTCACTATACTTACGCGGGTTTCGGATTAACAAAATTATGCAAATTAGTCATTGACAACCAGTTCCAATTAGAAATTAGGTAAAATTGCCCTAATGGTCAGATTTAAATTAAAATAACATTAGGGTAGGTACTAAATTTGTTACAAATATTGCAGTTGAATTGATTCTTTGATTTCTTAGTGGAAATTTTAAAAATGCCTAGACGTGTGTTAAATGTAGATAGTCTAATTTGTAGTGTACATAAGTATTTTACGGATGAAAAAGAAAACGGCGGTCCTTTAAAATCGGTAATGTCTGTACAACAACGCGTATGCGATGCTCTAGGCATTAGTGAAACCAAATTAAAAGGAGTATTACAAAATCACAATAGTGAACTGCCGAAAGAAGATCACCGCAAAACTCGCCCATCATTGAAAACGAAAGATATACCAGATGGAAAGAAATTTGAAATTCGTGATACCATTTATCGAATGAGGGCCAACAAGGAACATGTGACCTTAAATATAATTCTTTCAGAATTAATAGATAGAAAATTTGACGACATTGGCAGAATAAGTCTATGGCAAGTGATACATAACTTGGGTTTCAAATTTCAAAAGGAGGATAACAGAAAGGCCCTTTGTGAAAGAAGTTCTATCGTGCACAAGAGAATTCACTTTCTAAGAAAATATTCTAAATTTAAAGAAGGGGTGAATTTTATATATTTAGACGAAACATGGATATTTTCTAGGGGTGCAACCAAGAGAATATGGCAAGATGATAACGTAAAGTCTATCAAACATACCGATGGAGAATGGAAGCGACACATAATTTTACTTGCAGGAGGGAAATCGGGTTTTATAGAAAGTGCTGATTTAATATTTTCATCTAAATCAAAATCCAGCGACTATCACGATAATATGAACACAGAAATGTTTGTAAAATGGTTGCATGAAAAACTTCTCCCAGGTTTAAGTGAGTCCAGCGTAATTATTTTAGACAATGCCCCTTACCATTCTGTATTAAACAAAAGTCCAACGAATTCTTGGACTGTTGATAAAATAAAAGAATGGTTGACAAAGGAACATATACCATTTCCTCAATATACCGGGTGTTCTAAATTAAAGCGTTACAGCTATATACCGCTTTTTATAAAAAAAAACGTTTCAGACGAAAGTTTTATAGTTTTGTAGGGAAAAACTTTTGGCTAAAATCGTTTTTTATAGCTAACCATAATATGGCCACCTTTTTTTTCGCGCAGCAACATTTTTAAGTAGCTGTTACTCAAAAAGTAAAAGTCCAATAAAAAAATATTTTTCTCAAAAGTTTCTTATTTTTTTATGTACTTTAAGAATATGTAAGAAAAAATTGAATTTAAAAAAACAAAGTTCACCTCGATATGGCCATATTATGGTCAACTATAAAAAAATGAATTTAGCCAAAATGTTTCCCCCAAAAAACTATAAAACTTTTGTCTGAAACTTTTTTTTCTAAAATGCATATTTTCGGCGGTATTTAACTGTAACACTTTAATTTGAACACCCGGTATATTAAAATCAGAATTATTACGCTTGGCAAATATACACGCAAAACCAAAAACCTTTGTTGTGGATCAGATTATTGAAAGTTACGGTCATCAAGTTTTACGTCTGCCACCGTATCATTGCCAGTTTAATCCCATCGAATATATATGGGGAATAGCAAAACAATAGTATGACAACCATATTGGGCCTAATGGTTATAGTGACGACGCAGTTCGGCGAAAAGCACTTTCAATTGCAACTCCAGAAGTGTGGCGGAACTGTATATCCAAGTGCGAGAAACTAATAGAAGATTGGTGGACTCGTGAAAATAAAATAAACGAAATAAGTCCAATCATAATAACAATTAATGGTGATGACAGTGATGATGATGACGATTATGATGATGATGACGATTATGATATTTTGGATGATAATGACTGATTTTTATTTTTGTTGGCAAGTTCATTTTTTTTTATTTTTCATTTGAAATTCTCTACATTGAACAAATTTTTATGTTAGAAATTATTTTATTTGAGCTAAATAACCCTCTTATTATACATAGACCATATTTTCTGTGTGAAGTGTAATATAAAATTATTATTAGGATTATAATAGCCACCATTAGACTCCATTAATGAAGAAGTTTAATTCTGCTCTCAATTATACATAAACTTCTCCATTATTATTTAATTAAGAAGTTGTACATTATTTTTCATTTCATTTAACCAGTTGATATTTCCCCAAAGAACAGGTCAAACTTTCGGGTACTTACCTGGAAATACTCATCAAATTTTTAATCCGAAACCCGCGTAAGTATAGCGAACAGACTGTACATTATCTACTCCCGCGGTAAATTTGTTTTTAAGTTTTTTTCAAGCTAAAACTATATCGGTTTCAGATACTGAGTCAATACAAATATGCAAATTAGACATAGAGACTGATTCGAAATTGGGTAAATGATTAGAAGGTTAATAAACACTAGAAAAGAATTCAGAAAAGCCATTTACTATAGACTGAGACATTTCATAGACTGAATTATTTAACTGCATTCTACCAGGAATTCTAGATTTGTTTTTTCTATTTATAAATGCCCAGAATTTATTTGATTCTAATGATACATCCCTTTCTATTTCTTGAACATAGGCTGCATAAAACGTTTTGATTTGTAGCTTAATTAAGGATCTTAGGTTTCTAAATGTTTTGTAAAGAATTATCAGTTTTATACTTTTTAAAGTTTCCGCGAGCTGAATCTTTTAAACGGATATTGTTTATAATTTCTTTGGTGAACCAAGGCGGGTAATATCTTGAATTTCGCGACTGTTTTTGTTTATATGTGGGAACACATTCATTAAATATGTTGGTAAGAATTTCATAGAATGTGTCACATGCCTCGTTAATGTTTTGATACTGCTCTATACTATTCCAATATTGTAGCTTAATATACAATAACGTGTTAGTGCTTGATTTATATTTTTAAATTTGCGCGCCGCGCCACTTGCCAACCAGCGTTTTGAATGTTTTGGTCCAAACATGCTGGGTAAGGAGCAGGATGAGTTGGCCATAAGCGGCAATCGCCGGTTGTATTCTGACAATAAAATGAGTTTATTTGAATTATCGTGTTTAAATATAATTGAAAATGAGTCTGAGTGATCTAATTTCGATAAACAAATAAATAAACTTAAGGTAGTTCACTCGCGACAGTCGTACATAAAAATATCGCTTAATGGTGAATACCAATAGTTCGAGATTCTCAATGCTAATCAATTTTATTTTTGTAAGAGACTGTACAAAACACATGTAAGCTTATATATATGGATTTTAATAAAATCCATCCGGCAACCTCTTAAATACATGAATGGTTTGCTATAGAAATTTGTGACTTCCTCATATTACTTTTAAGGGTTTGTTTTGGTTCAAACAGAACCGCTGGATTCCAGTTCTCAAATACAGTGGACGAATTAATTTTTCAAGAAAACGTCGCGAGGTTATAACATCCTCTTAGCTGATCGAGTGTTATAGACCAAGAGCCCAGTGCCCCCAGACATAACTTATTTTCTAAAGGACAAAATGTGGGGCATCAAGTAGTGTTTATATATGTATTGAATGCCTCCATACCTGCTAAGTTGGTTAGTGGGCCAATTCACAGGTACCAGGTGAGAAAGGTAACTATAAATAAGGTTAACTTTACTTATTTTCTAAAGACTGATTTTTATATATATTCCATAAAATATTATTAGAAAATAATATTGAACATTGCCAGACACTTTCCGTGGGCCATAACTTCCGCTAGACGCTTTAAAGCTCCCAATTTTTTTTTTGTAACTTTACTTATATTCTAATGTCTGGTTTTTATATATAAGAACTATTTTAAACATATATTTATTCAGCCAGACTAATTGTAAGGGCCAAACACCCCCCAGACACCAAAAACATTCAGCCGTGAGTATACGCGACTGTACTATGCTCATGCTTTGGAGAGAGTGAGATACCTATACAAAGTTAAAAGTAGGAACTATTTAAATAATTATTACTTAAAAATATTAAAAGAAAATGTTTGTGTATAAAAATTTTGTGAAAAACGTCTTTTTAAAAAGTAACTTAGGTGTATAAAAATGTCATTTAAAAATATATAAATGTATCTCAATCGTCCTGGTCATCATTGTTGGCGTCATTAGATTATTCATCATCAAACCAATCAT
The DNA here is from genome assembly GCA_927349885.1 of Psylliodes chrysocephalus. Classification (NCBI taxonomy): domain Eukaryota; kingdom Metazoa; phylum Arthropoda; class Insecta; order Coleoptera; family Chrysomelidae; genus Psylliodes; species Psylliodes chrysocephalus. Next base: position 9,176,058 of record OV651818.1, on the reverse strand, counting down.
GATCGTCTACATTGAAGTATTCATCATCATCATCGTCTTCCATCTCGTTATCGTCGCTAGCAGCTTCTTCTATAAAAACAAATCAACAAATTAGAAAACTTAGTTGTTTAAATTTAGAAATTGAAGTCAATGTAAATTACCTGTATTTTGCTGAAGCGATTCACTGACAAAACCCGGTAATTGGTCACCATCAAACCAGTGAACCTGGTACTGGTTGCCTTCCAATGTCCACCCGTTGTTTTCTGGAGTAAAAATGGTCGGTTGTTTTTTATGGGCATTATTCCAAATACTTGATATATAATTTGCCCGAAAAATTGTTGAAAAAGCTCAGTTTTGCAGGGTGGTAGATTGCTCGCATCAAAGTTTTTCAAGTTCTTATTGTTAAATTTCTCAGTTACATCCGAAACTTTGTAATTATTTACGAACAGCTGAAGTCGGTCAGCATTCACTTCAACTGTTCCAGTAACGTTGTAATTGTCACATATGAAATTTTGTATTTTGTTAAATATAATTTTTTGAACATCTGGATTCATAAATGACTTTAACTGGCCGAATTCTATAAAAGCTTGCTGATACTCTAATTTCTTCTTTAATATGTTGAATGGTCTTTGTTTTCCTTTCTTGAAGAAAGCAGGATTATAGTCACACCCAGTGAGAGCATGAAATCCGGGTAAGCTTCTACACAACGTCGGTCCTAAGTACTCATAAATCTTCGTTAAGTCAATATATCTTTGTTTATTTCCAGTACCTGTTAATATCCACACATTTGAATCGTAATTATTCAAATTGTGCATATTACCCAACATTATTGTTGTCATATCAGTATCAGAACACCTTATTACAAAATTAGCCTGAGTTTACTACTCGACGTTGCTCACAACCTGGCATAGACAATTTTCCGGTACATCAAACAGATTTTCCAGGAAAATTAGGGGAAATTTCGGATGAGACGATTTTCCGGGGAAAACATTGCTTAAAAGAGGAGATAGACGAATAAAACCTGAAAAAGAATTATCCGTATCGACGAGAAGCATCGATTGATGTATCACATGACATGTTTTTTCTAACAGGGAGAGGGGTGGAAATAAAAAAAAACGCAAAATATTTCGTTTTTTTTTTTTATTTTCGAAAAATTAAATGCAAAGGCGTTATTAAATATTTCTATAGGACGGTAAACATTTGAAATTTTCCTTCGAAAGGTAGTCGCACAGCTGTGCGACATGACTCCCTAGTATGTTCCTATTTAATTGTTTTATCAATTTAATAAAGCAACAACTCGATAATTTTAAATCACGCTTTTCCAGAGTAGATATTTCAAGCCACATTAAAAGATTTTATACGTGTTGCTGTTGTACCATCGATTTATATCTTACTCGCTCCAAAGCACGAGCATATAGTACAGTCGCGCATACTCACGGCTAAATGTTTTTGATGTCTGGGGGATGTTTGGCCCTTACAATTAGTCTGGCTGAATAAATATATGTTTAAAATAGTTCCTTAAATAACATATAAAAACCAGATATTAGAATATAAGTAAAGTTACAAAAAAAAATTTGGAGCTTTAAAGCGTCTAGCGGAAGTTATGGCCCACGGAAAGTGTCTGGCAATGTTCAATATTATTTTCTAATAATATTTTATGGAATATATATATAAAAATCAGCCTTTAGAAAATAAGTAAAGTTAACCTTATTTATAGTTACCTTTCTCACCTGGTACCTGTGAATTGGCCCACTAACCAACTTAGCAGGTATGGAGGCATTCAATACATATATAAACACTACTTGATGCCCCACATTTTGTCCTTTAGAAAATAAGTTATGTCTGGGAGCACTGGGCTCTTACTCTATTATGTTGGTACAACGCGTTGATTGCAGCGTATACGACGTTGCCAAGTTGTAATAATTTTACGGAACTACGCGTCGATTGCTTTAAAAATCTATATCTTTTTACTAAGACGGTCAAAAAATTCAGCGTTTCTTTAGAAAATTTTATAACTTCTTGATTTACATTACATTAGTTTTTAAAAAATATGGTAAGAACCGTTTTCGAGATATCTTGAAATAAATGCGTTACTTGTGTACATGAGAGGCTTCAAGAGTGTTAGTTATGCACATTTTGATTGTTAATATCTCGTTTCACAGTCGGTCAAAAAATTTAATTTTTTTTATTTACATAAAAGACACTTTCATTAACCTTATATTTCAATTTTATTGAATTCTTAAGAAAATCCGTTTTACGAGTGAACTACCCTAACAAACAAATAGTTCGCATGTTTAAAATTAAGCTTTGTGAAGGAGAAATCAAGTGTGAAGTTAGATGATTCAGTTGTCTCTAAGTTAAAACAAACGTTAAGTGCAGGATGGTAGAGATTGTCCTCCTTAGGGGACAGTAATCTCTAGTAACTTGACATTTAAAATTAGCGATAACTGATATTGTTTACCATTTAGAAAATGAATAAAATCCTTAATTAATCTTGTTTTTAAGTCATAACTGTCATAATAAAACATTGGAGCGTTAAAATCGCCAAAGATTAAAATTTTGCAGTTTAAACGAAAACAGTAATTCGAAAGCATCGAGAAACAATTCATAGTCGTAAATGATCGTGGCTGGTGGAATATACAGGGTGAAGACTACCAAAGTGAAATTATCTTTCGAGAATTTGCAACCAATGTCGATTCTGGGAAGAATATTTTTGATGTTTTCAACGTTGATTGTCGATGCGTTAAACTCATTTTTGAGCGCTAACAGTACACCACCTCCAGTAGTAACTCCCGTTGCAATAAAATTTCGATCGCTCCTGAATACTGAATATAAGCTGGGAAACAGTTCATTATCGTTTACGTTATCGGATAACCAAAACTCGGTAACACTTATGATGTCTGTTTCATTTGCTGATACAGAGTTATAAAACTCAACTACCTTTGTATTTAGACCTCTTGCATTATAGTAACTACATTCGATGTCTCGGTAAGTGGATGTATTAACTAGTTTAAAGAATAAATTGTTGAAATGGCCTGCTTTAGAAATATTTTTTTATGGTCACATGTTATTTCTAAGGGAATAAAAGTTATACATTAATTTCTCGTTTGTTTTACCTTTAATGCTGCTATAGCTTTATTGTAATGGGTGATAGCTGCGTCTAATCTGTTAACAAGGGTGCTTGATCCTTCTCTATAGAGCTGGGCTTCCGCTTCTGACAGTTCTTTTAGACAAATAAGCCAAAAATGAAAATGTTCTGAACTAACTTGTTCAGTTAAACCAGTAAAAATATATTTGGCGACCTAAAACACATATTATTCACGGTTCAAATTATTTTTGCCACGTATGTCATTTGGAATGGGCTTGAGTTGTTTGTTTACATTATGTGAGGCCTGTGTATTTTCGCTTTTTAATTAAATATAATACAAATGATACTTGCAATATCAGAACCATCTACATGTCAACAATATGCAGTTACATACATGCTCGAATTTCCTTACAATACATTGTAAATCATCAATATCACACAAGAAATAAAGTAAATAAAAAAATTAGTATTCCGGTAAGTCACAGAAACATTAACCTAAAATTTTTTAATTATTTAGCTCCGAAAATTTATAATATGCTACCACGCAAAATTGTTTTCAAAAGAATGTAATACATATACCTTTAACAACTATAACTTGTTTAAAGAATTATTTAAATAAAGTAAAAAACGCTATAGTCTTCTGTATATAGAAATAATTTAAAAAATTGTAATACGGCTTTAAGAGTCTTAAAATTACATAAAAATAAAGGTACGAATCGTAATGAGACACATACCCTATGCATCTAGCATCTAGGTGTCTTCAATAAAAGGTATATAACTTAAGATAATATTAATTGGTTGTAACATAATTATGTAACTATTTTTGTATTTTATAAAATAAATAGTTTTAGATAGGTATATATTAGCATTAAAATGATGTTTTCATAATTCGTTTAGTGATTTGCTATAGGGTGGCACAAAATCTATTCACAAATTAAAATTGCAAATTGATGTTTTCATAATTCGTTTAGTGATTTGCTATAGGGTGGCACAAAATCTATTCACAAATTAAAATTGCAAATTCTAGATAGAGCTCATAAAAAAATATGTGAAATACATTCGTATAAAAGTAAAAGGCTCTTTTCCCATTTTTAGGTTAGTATCCAAACTTGATATAATTAAATACTCATAGAATTGACCATTTTATTGTAGTACAGGATGCGTAAGTAAGGTCGACATTCACCCATCTGTTTAATGGATGCAATTTTCTATTAAATAAAATATGTTAATAAATATACCGCAAATGAATTGCCTAAGAAAATACGGTCACAGGCATTTTTTACTTTCCCTTCTGTATACAGATAAGGAAAGTATAGGAATTATGATAAAAGTTGCTTATGATGTCATGCATTCTCTATAATTTTGTTTCTATAGATGATTTCCTTAAAATTGACTTAATTTTGAAGATAACTCAAGAACGGATAAAGAGAAAAACACTAAATTTTAAACTTAAGCTTCAATCCATTCTGCGATGAGCTGATTAAAGTTTGGGAATAGTTGAAGGGTCTGGGGAATATTTTACAGGGTGTTGTTTATTACTTTAAAAAAAATAAATAGTCAACCATATTTTCTTAGGCAACCCATTTGCGGTATATTTATAAACATATTGTATTTAATAAAAATAAACTTTTATCCGTTAAACAGATGGGTGAAGATCGATCTTACTTCGGATTTTAGACCATTGTAAATTATCATTTTTTTTTTGAAAATAATTAAAAATTAATGTTAAACTTTATTTTTTTCGAAGAAGTCTAACTACATCCATAAACACAACAATACAATAGAAACTGCGATTTGTTACAAGCTTTTTTGTAAATTCTAATAAAAACTTTTAAAAATTGAATAACCATGAATGGCCACAACTATCACTAACCACAAGCAAACGTGCCAGTGTTTCCAACTGGTTTTTAAAGCTTTTTTTTTTAATTAAAGCTTCAAATAACTATGAAGTATTATCACATATTGGTAGATACAAATTCCACTACTTAAAAAAAGATATTTCTATCACTATGCCACTACAAGGGCTGAAAATCTACAGAAGGTATATTGCTTAGCTTAAATTGTCAATACAGTCGCGCAAAAGCCAACCCTGTGCTTTGTTTACTCCTTGCCCGCGGTATGAACTCTAGTGCTGACATATAGACAAACGCACTGCTTCTCGAAACTACCAGAAAAGCGGTACGTGGCCATTGAGTCATAGAGATGGAATTTTCGACATTCGAGATCGTCTAGAAACTACTAGCATAGAGTTGGCTTTATATAAATAGCGCGAGTTGTCGACAGACGGACACTTAAAAGTGTTGGGCAAAAAAGATAAATTGTAATAAATAAATTAGAATTGTGAGTTATAATAGTGCCTAAGTATTATATAAATTAATTAGTATGTTATAAATTGTAAATAAAGTGTTTTAAATAAATAAATTAAACAAACGTTACAATACAGACATGTATTTTAATACACCCATCAATAAAATGTAAGTGACAAACAAATGAGAGAGACCTTCTTACCTTATGATGACCATATCGCATTGCTGCTCTAGCAATACAGTAATTTGCCCATAAATTATTACTGTCAACTACTTTAATGATAGTTTCAAAAGTATTGTCGTTCCACTTATACCCTGATAGGGTTTGAAATATAAGAGTACAAAGCATAGTTTTGGTTTGGATCTGAAGTACTGAGGGAGCGGAAACTTCTGCTATGGCTTTGAGAAGATTCAAAATCGTGTCAATTAGCGGAAGCAAAGTTTCAGCTTTGAGACTGCCAATCGCACCTAGAGCTTCACAAATTGTAAAAGTATAATCACCTAAAAAGGTATGTTAAAATGAATCTATACAAAATAAGTAACGTTTTATTTACTGTCGATATTATCTAGTCTTGTCCCCAGCAACTCAACAAACACTTCACAATATTGATGTTTAGCTTCGCATAATCTAACGGCACATTTTAAAACTGTTTTTAGTTGTGTCGAATGTTTTTCTTTGATAAAAGTTAATAGCAAAATCAATGTTTCCAAAGCAGCTATGACTTCATCTTCCCCATCTGTTTCCAAATTTTCTCTGTAACTATAAGAAACATAATCCTAATTATCTAGTTTATCCTATATTCAAAAACCTATAAAATAGAATGAAGATTTAAAATGTCAATTGATATTTACCAGTAGCAAAATATTTGGCTGATGATCTCTATCGATTGGGCAGCAATTTTAGGTTCTGGTGAGTAGCAATTATTACTACACAGTTCTCTAAGTTTCGATCCAGATGATCTATGTTCATGACACATTTTTGGTGACTCAACCAAAATTTGAAGTACCCCTAAAATATACCAAAAATAAAAATACCGTTTTAAAATATTTTTTTTAAATTCTTGCTTACTTAATGCAGGTGACAAAATTCTTTTCTGATTGGAATTTAATACATAATCAATGATATCCTCAACAGAACCTGGGGGCCAAAGATGTGCTCCAGGTTTTGCAAGTTCATACAAATGTTCCAATGCCTTGATTTTTATTTCCCACCTGGGATCATTCTTCAGATAGTTTAGTAGTAAATTGACTTGACTAGGGATGTCTACTAAAGTTGCTGCAGCTAATTTTGTCAAAGCATTCAGGGTGACAAGAACAAATTCTTGAGCTGGATATCCTATTAAAATCATGAAGTTAGATAATTAAAATTTATTTTAGGTAAATTAGTTTACCTGGTAATAATTCGATACATAGTGATCTAACCATTGCAGCTGTGTTAGTATCATGATGCATATATTGCAGAATTGGAATAAGTTGTAATTTCATATTTGCAGGTGTTGATTGTCTTTGTATCATATCTGATACTTTGTTACACATACTTATTGCAAAACTCCTAAAAAAGGTTCAGTGTATAAATTTGTATAATCCGTTTTGTAAATAAATTGTGTAGATTGTAAATATAATATGGGGTGACAATTTAAAAACTTACAATGCCTATATCTCATGAACTTAAGATAATATCAGAAAATGCTTAAAACTATTGACAAAATACAGAACTTGGATATACCATATTATAGCCATATTCATACCTAGGTAAGGTAAATATTTTGTAGCTTTTCTCTCTTTTATAATAATTTACTAATTTATACTTTCACTACGTGCATTAACTAGCAAATTTATATATTCACTAGTTATAGTACTTATACATGTTTGTATTTAGTTTATACTTTAACTAACATTCTGTAAATATATACATTCACTAGAGTTCACTCTTTTACTGTAACATGTACTGATTTTCATCAAGCAAATTATACCCTACCATGAGTTGAACAAAGTATAATAGGGACATTCACATAGGCAGACAGCTATGGATCATGGCACACAAATATGTATCCGATGTATACATATAATGACGCAAGCAGAAGTATAAATCCTAATGATACTCTCTGAAAGCAGTCTCTCTTTGTTATGGGAATGTTCAATATAAAGTTTGTTCAACTCATTGCAAGGTATATTTTCCATGTTGAAAATTCTGTAGCTGTACCTATAGTATATGAATCTATAATTTAAAATATAATAAAAAATTATTTTAAACTAACTTTGACTGTGCTGCAAATTGCACAGCCCCATAAACAGCTGCTTCCACCTCAACACTGTCATGAGAATCTAAGCTACTTCGAATACAGTGATGGATTTGTTGTCTCTCAGGTATAATAGCAGCTACAGCACCAAATATCCTTAACGTAACTGCTCTAGCTATTGGATCATTGCTGTGTATAACACTGTATATTCTTCTTACAAACTCGTCAACATTTGAGATTTTATCAAGATGTTTTTCGCTCTGTTGACATACTCTTAATACGCAGAGACGCAGAAAATTATTTCTAAAATAAATATTAGATCATAATATGTGTTTTAAGGTAAAACATTTAAATTTACCCCATACGAAACACTTCTGCCAATTTTAATAGAGAAGCGTTAATGAGAATTGGAAAGGGATACTTTTCAAACAACTTAGGAAACCTTACTATCGCCTCACATTGCTCTCCTACTTTTCCCGATCTTAAACCTACAAAAAGAGGGTCTTTAAATATGGATCAAAGAAATATTTGTAACAAACCTTTATCTAACTCTGTTAATGCAGAGTTTGCATCTTGATCCGGTTCTCCTAATCCGTTTTCATTAAAAGCACTTACTCGAACACCAATCATTGTACAAAACTAAAGAATATTAAAATTAAAAACTAAATTTAGCATTATTTATCATTGTTTACTAGTCTGGCAGCGACAAAAAGAAACCGATCAAAACACCCTTACTTAACCATAGAATTTCTTCTGCTTAGTTTTTAGCTCCGACTTTTCAGGAATTTGGCACCAAATAATAGAGAATGATCTTGGAGCATCGGGTTTGTATTATACCCACTGAACACTATACTGTTAGAACAGAAGTAAAAGTTGGAAATGCTTTTGCCAGTTCTCCCACTTTATACACATAAATTGACAGGTTGGCAGCGGATTTCACCGAAGTGGATGCGATACATTGACGTACAAAATTATTTTATAGATGTTAATAACAATTTCGAGTAAATAGTTTAATAAATTGTGAATAGCTGTTGAAATTTTGTAAAATTATGATTTGAATATTATAATACATGTTCAATAATTATTTATAATCCATAAATACATGTAATTGTCCGGTTCCGCCGATAACAATTTAAAATTACTTATTCTATGAAACGACACTGGCAGGTAAACATTACTGCGAAATTCTCGGAGCCGCCCGACGTGGTTTGACGTTTACCCCCTCTCTACCTACCAAAAGACTTTTCAACTTTTACTTTCTCTATACAGTTCAGTGATTATGGGTCCTATGATTGAACGTTTACGTTATCCGTAACGTACATGTTATGACGAATTTTAAAAGTAACGAGGCAAGTTCGGATGATGGAACACTGTTAAATTAGAAGATAACAGGTGGAAAATAACAGTAATGTGTTATGAAAGACTTTACATCATACAAATTTGTCTCTTTGCTGTTAAAACTCGGCCTAACATGTACGTTATGGATAACGTAAACGTTCAATCATAGGACCCAATACCTGTGGTTTAAAAATAATTCTAGGGAATCTAGGGTGATGCAAGCACAAGCTTGTTTTTGGCTTTTGGGATGTTGGCAATAATATTTCTATCCTTACAGACAACGTTGAGGGCTATCTATTGAACCTTTATACATACATAATCAGAGTACAAGTAAAAGAGAAGATGACTTTGACATTATTTTTATATTTTGGAATCATATGTCGGCCGAATAGCCCTGATAGCTGAGGCCAGTGTTGCCAGTCTAGTACAATTGTACTAGATCTAGTACATTCTTTGAGAAGCTGGTACTCTAGTACACTCTAAGAAAAATCTAGTACTTTTTTCAGCGTATGTTCCATTTGAAGTGTAAAATATATTGTTTAAAAATTGCCAGAGAAATTAAAATAGTTTGTTAAAAATTGCTTCAGAGATAAAATAGTAGACATTTCTCGAGATAAAAACATTGTTCAACAATTGCAAGAGAGATCAAATATTGTTCAAAAATAGCTTGAGAGGTAAAAAAGGATGTTAGAAATTGATCGAAGGATAAAATAGTATTAGAAATTGCTTGAGGGGTCAAATATTGTTCATAAATTGCTTTAGGGATAAAAATACTGTTAAAAATTTAATGAGAGATAAAAAAATTTTAAACATTGTTTGAGAGATTAAATAGTATTATAAATAAAATCGTGTTCAAAAATTGTTCGAGGTAAAGTAGTATTACAAAATGTTAAAACCTTGTTTAAAAATTGCTCGAGGAATAAAATACTGTTGAAAAATTTGTTGAGAAATAAAATATTGCTTAAAATTGACTCGAGAGATACTGTTAAAAATTTCTCTAGAGATAAAACATTGTTTAAAAATTCCTCGGACGATAAAATACTACTAGAAATTGCTCGAGAAATAAAATATTGTACAAACATTACTCGAGAGATAAAAGAAGTTGTTAAAAATTGCTAGAGTCATAAAACATTGTTAAAAATTTATCGAGAGTTAAAATTTTGTGCAGTTTGCTAAAAAGATAAAAAAAAGTTTTGTTAAACATTCCTCGAGAGATAGAATAATGTTAGAAATTTATCTAAAGATAAAATATCGTTAATAATAGCTCAAGAGATAAAAAAAGGTTTAAAAATTGTTCGAGAGATGAAATAGTGTAAGAAATTGTTAAAATTTTGCTCAAAAATTGCACGAGAGATCAAATATTGTTTAAAAATAGCTTGAGAGGTAAAAAAGGATGTTAAAAATTGATCGAAGGATAAAATAGTATTAGAAATTGCTTGAGGGGTAAAATATTGTTCATAAATTGCTTTAGGGATAAAAATACTGTTAAAAATTTAATGAGAGATAAAAAAAATTTAAAAATTGTTTGAGAGATTTAATAGTATTATAAATAAAATCGTGTTCAAAAATTGTTCGAGGTAAAGTAGTATTACAAAATGTTAAAACCTTGTTTAAAAATTGCTCGAGGAATACTGTTGAAAAATTTGTTGAGAAATAAAATATTGTTTAAAATTGACTCGAGAGATACTGTTAAAAATTTCTCTAGAGATAAAACATTGTTTAAAAATTCCTCGAACGATAAAATACTACTAGAAATTGCTCGAGAAATAAAATATTGTACAAACATTACTCGAAAGATAAAAGAAGTTGTTAAAAATTGCTAGAGTCATAAAACATTGTTAAAAATTTATCGAGAGTTAAAATTTTGTGTAGTTTGCTAAAAAGATAAAAAAAGTTGTTTAAACATTCCTCGAGAGATAGAATAATGTTAGAAATTTATCTAAAGATAAAATTTTGTTAAAAATAGCTCAAGAGATAAAAAAGGTTTAAAAATTGCTCGAGAGATAAAATAGTGTAAGAAATTGTTAAAATTTTGCTCAAAAATTGCACGAGAGATCAAATATTGTTTAAAAATAGCTTGAGAGGTAAAAATACTGTTCAAAATTACTCGAATGATTAAATAGTAAAAATTGTACAAAAAATATTGTAAAAACATTGCTCGAGGGATAAAAAAAGTTGTTAAAAATTGCTTGAGAGATAAAAAAGGTTTATAAACTGTTCGAGAGATAAAATAGTGTCAGAAATTTGTCGAGAGATAAAATATTGTTTAAAATTGTTGTGTTCGTGTTCTCTATAAACCTTTTTTTGCTCTTTAATGACCACCCTTCACAATCAGAAAATATGGTAATTTTTATAGAATCTAGTACATTTTTATGTAATCTGGTACATTTTTTAGACTAATCTGGTACATTACAAAAATATATTCTGGCAACACTGGCTGAGGCCTACAAAAATTAAAAAGAAGAAGAATCATATGTCGCTGTTTGTTTTTGTTTAAAATTTATTTGAATTAAATTCTTATCATTATTTAATATTTTGCAATGCTGTTTTATTTAAAGAAGTAAATCATTGCTGAAAGATAATTTCAAAACAAGTTACATTTAGTGATTATCATATCTTGCAATAGTACCATATTTTCTTTATCCAAGTATATATTTTCAAAAAATTAGAACTGATTATTTAGAAAAAATTATACCATGTCTTTAAATAATTTAACAAGAATTAGTAAAAATGGACTAGAAACCATTTTTAAAAGTCTAAATAAAAGTATCCTTTTGTATAATTTTAAAAATATGTTATTTAAAGTGTAACCAATATTATTAGATATTTCTTTTAGTTAGGTTTTATTTAAAAAATTAGAAGTCCTTATGTACAGGATTTAATATTTTCCTTAGCGTCTAAAATAGGAACCATATTGTCCCGGAAGGCTTCCAGTTTGGGTAATACTTCTATTTCTATTACTATTCAATTTTATTAAAAAAATTATATTTTTAGCTTCCTTTAATTGGCAAGATCCATTGAATTTAGAATCTTTATTAACAGATGAAGAAAAGCTAGTAAGAGACCAATTTAAATCATATTGTCAAGAAAAATTAATGCCAAGAGTAATAGAAGCCAACAGAAATGAAGGTTTAAAAAATCTTAAAATGTAAAAAAATGATAAGATTTATTATACAATTTTTTTTAGTATTTCATAGAGAAATAATGAATGAAATAGGCCAGTTAGGAGTATTAGGTTGTACATTAAAAGGTTATGGATGTGCTGGCGTGTCAAGTGTGGCTTATGGTTTATTGACAAGGGAGGTAGAAAGAGTTGACAGTGCATATAGATCTGCAGTTAGTGTCCAATCTTCATTAGTTATGGGTGCAATATACAACTACGGAAGTGAAGAACAAAAACAACAATACATTCCAAAACTAGGTAAACATAAGGGATGAATATAATAGTAATATATTATTCCTATAAATTGCTATATTATACCAACATGTTAAACGAAATAGTTGCTTGAAGGCTTTGCTATTTTCAGCAAAAGGTGAATATATTGGATGCTTTGGTTTAACGGAACCCAATCATGGAAGTGACATTGGGTCAATGGAAACCAGAGCAAAATATGATCCATCATCTAAAACTTACACAATCAATGGAAGCAAAACCTGGTGTGTACAATTTTATCAATAAATATACTTATAGGTACCTATTTTTTCTGTATGGTTATTAATTTGCTATTTTTTTAGGATAACAAATTCTCCTATATCAGATATCTTTATTGTTTGGGCTAGATGTGATGATTCTAAAGTAAGAGGTTTTATAATTAATAAAAAAGAATTCGGAAAAGGACTTGAAGCACCAAAAATTCAGGGAAAATTTTCTTTAAGAGGATCTACAACAGGTAAATATTAATTCTGCTGTAATATTACAAAATATTTAGATGGAATGTTTTGACTTTCACATGTATAATAATAATAATAATAATAATAATAAATGGCCTTTATTTGTACATACCAAAAATACAAAAAATATGTAGAAATGTACATTTGCCTGGGCGAGATTTAGCCTAAGGCTATTCTTACATCTAACCCTATAAATTCTATACATAGTTAAAATAATAAATACATTTTTTACAATAAAGAAATTCTAGTAAAACATTTGAAAAGAAAAACAATTACCTAAGTGTGTTTATTCAAAAAGAACAAAGGAGATAAAAAAAAATTAAACAATTGCACTTAAATACTTTGGGAGACCAAGAGCTGTCGTTTTAATTTATTTTTAAAAACATTTAGAGATTTTGAATTTTTTATAGATGTGTTTAGGTTGTTGTACAGAACAACGGCATTGTATGAAAAGCTGCGATTAAAAATTGCAGTAGAATGACGAGGCATGGTTAATGTTAAATTATTTCTAATATTAACGTTGTGCATCAATGTTCTGAATATTATTTGTCTTTTAAATATGGTGGTATTGAAGTATTAATTATATTATATATTAGCGATAGGAACAGATATTTGAATAGGTTGTTAACATTTAACCATCCAGTTTGTGAAAAAGCCAATGAAATATGGTTGAACTTGGCCATTGACGAACCTACAACACGTATTCTGCATTATTTGCAGTCGATTACGTTTGACTGCTGTTAGACAAGGGTAATATATAATAATTCCGTAAAGAATTTTTGAAATTACTAAACTTTGACATAAGTTAGCTTTTATTGATTTATCTCTAAGAATGTATTTATTTGAGTAAAGTAATCGAAGTGCGCCGTAGCACTGTTGAAGAACATAGTTCAAATGTTTATCAAATCTCATAAATTCATCGAAATACAGCCCCAAATTTTTTGCAAAACATTCGATAGGAATCCTCTCCCCAGAAATACATAGGTTAACATTTAGATTTTAAAATATCTTTGAATTTATTATTACAAAAAACTATTAGTTTAGATTTAGAGGCATTTATGTGCAAATTATGGTTTGTCATTAAGGTCTTGATTTATTAAGTTCACGGCATTGACGTAATCATTTGCGTTAAAATCACAGAATAATTGCGTGTCGTCAGCAAATAATTGGACTGAACAGTTTTTGATGCATGTATATAGATCCGAGGTGTAAAGTAGAAATAACAGAGGACCCAACACCGAACCTTGGGGTACGCCGGACTTTATTGGAGTTGAGTTAGACTTCTGATCGTCAACAATAACCTTTTGAGAGCGATTGTGCAGGTATGTTTTTATGAATCCTAAAGATTTATCATCAAATCCGTAATATGAGCACTTGGCAGAAAGCAGTTTGTGATTTATAGTGTCGAATGCTTTACTAAAGTCTAAAAGAATTACTGCACTCGATTTTTTCTTGTCCATGCTGTTTAGAATATTGTCTGATAGATATGCCAGAGAAGTTGTGGTACTGAGACCCTTCTGAAATCCTGACTGATGTAATGGAATTATATGATTTTGGGATAAAAATTCATAAATTTGCGAGTAAGCAGCATGTTCGAAAATTTTGGAAATTAAAGGAAGTAAACTAATGGGCCGTAGTTCATTGTATGATATTGGGTTGGATTTTTTAGGCAGTGGAATTACTATTGACTGTCTCCAAGAACGTGGAAAATAACCTTGTTCCAAAATAAATTAATTATATGTAGCAGGTACACATCAATAACATTTAAGCACAATTTTAACATATGCATGCTAATGCCGTCATTTCCTCCTGCGTTTGACTTAATACTTTAAACAATATTGTATAGTGTTGCGATAGTTATAGTTTTAAAACAAAAACTGATATCTTTATTATGTCTATTATTTCTATAAAAGCAAATTGAATTAAAACATTTATAGTTACTGTCCTGAAAGACTGATGAGAAAAAAGAAATAATTTCAAATGGGTTAGATAAGTCTTTTATAATTATTCCAATTTTCAGAGTTTTTATGTAGTTTATACCTCGTTAGAGCTCTATCACGTTCTCTGAATATTAATCGAATAGTTGGAGTTAACCAAGATGATTTGGGTTTGCTTATTCTTGCTGTTCTGAGAGGGCAATGACTATTAAACAAGGAATACTGTGTAGATCTTGTGAGAAGGATAGAAGGTCAAAGTAGTTGTAGTCTCTATAAGTTTTGAATTTTTGCTTCTGTGAATTGTAATTAATATTTAAATGGCAGTATACCGCTCGATGATTTGTGAAGTGATCTACATTTAGTGTGCCATGGTTAGTACATATATTTGGTGTATTTAAAAAAATTGGGTCAATTAGCGTTTCTGAATGGTCTGTAATATGTGTAGGCTCGTCAATGACCTGGACAAGTCCAAAAGCATCCATATATTGACTTAAAGGATTGTTAATATTGAATAAATTCACATTTACATCACCTAAGATTAAAATATTATCATAACTAGTAACAATTGTTGGCAATAAGTTGTCTAAATGTTCAATAGCATCTTTTAAATTTTTATCCGGTGGTCTGTACATAGTACCAACATAAAAATAAATATTGTGTAGTTTAAAAGTGATCCAAAGGTGCTCTAAACAAGAAGTATAAAAACAGTCATCAAAAATTACAATCTTACTTTGGAAGCAAGTCCTAATAGATATACCCACCTCTCCGCCATGACGATGCCTGTCCTTTCGAAAGAATGAAAACCCAGGCATGTTGACATCAGAGTCAGGTATATCATCAGAAAGCCATGTTTCAGTTACGGCTAGTATGTCAAAATCCTGATCTTTAATAACAACTATCAAGTCAGCGATACTAGTTAAAATTGAACGCGTGTTAACTTGTCCGATTTTCAAATTATTAAATTGCAATTTCTTTTTAACCATAGTTGATTTTTGATTGAAGGGAATATAGTTTTTATAAACGAGGCATGCTTTGTCATTGGCGGAGTGGTTGGTATCAAATTTCGTTCTAAATTTGTTATTGTTACTGGTGCAATTTATGCATTTTCTATGAGTAGATTATAGGTATTTAAATAAAGGGGAAACTTAGGCAATTTGAAATAATGTGTGCTTACTTGAGTCTCGAACATGAAAAATGTAACTGTTTTCAAAAAGTTTAAACATGTTTAAACATAAACATGGTACCCCTCATAATTATAATGGTCTCAAAAAGTTGCTGGCATAATACACTAGACCAGATGGTTCTAAGAATTACTTAAGGTCATTATTAATTTTAATTATCAAAGTTATCAAAAACTACATTATTTAGTGTCACAGTAGTTATTTTCGTAATAAAAAAGTATATTACCTAAGGCTTTAAGGTTTTAAAACTATAAAAAAATATGTTGTTAAATTGAAATAGTTTCTTGGTCATAGTGTCAATTATCATGTAATAGCATTGTATAAGTAGTCCTAGTAGGTCAGTCCAATGCAATTATTTGTTTGATACCAAAAGGAGACCACCACCAGGTGGCCAGTCTAATTGAGTCTCTTTAAGCTAGAGACGGCTGGAGCTTTTGTTAGTTTAAAATAGATTGCAGAATAAACTTATTGAAAGTTGCCATTTTTATTCCACTCTGTATTGTTTTCATTGGATTTAACCCATGTCAAAGTAAAGAAAACTGATTTTCGTAATATTGCTCCGCTGACCGCTGACAATAGCAAGAAATTTGTATAAATAGGCATTTTGGTTTAATCCTAGAAGACACAATTTTAAAGATAATACCATATTTTTTTTATGTGCAAAGAGAATAACTGGCACTAGCCCCGGGTTAGCATACTTTTTTGAAAAAATCGCCCGTTTCGTAAAAAAAAAAAAATATAAAGTTTATTAAATTTTTTAAAAAAAGGACAACTTTTAATAGAGAATTAACATTATTAAGCATGCATTATTCATTTCCTTAACAAGATAAAAAAAAAAAATAAAATTGAAGGTAATAGAAAGTCATAATTATTAAATCAGCAGAGTAAATTCGGGTATAAAAATGATTGAAAAATATGACAATATCCTTTCTCAAGACGTTCCGTGTTCGTACCGAGGGATATGCGATAATTGTCTTCCTCATCTACCTAGTATTGAAAATTGGACAGATCTACATATAGGATAGATCTGAAATTTAGTATTGCAAGATGGTGCGAAGTAGGAATATTTATTACATGAGATAATCTTGTTTTTAATATACAATTTGCAATATTTCAGTATATTTAAAAAAGTGTTTGATTAGAAAAAGTTAGGTATATATTTTCTAAAATAAATCATTGTCCCAAGAATATCAACTAAGCTACTAAAATAATAAAGTCTATAAATCAGTCTTTTAAATAATGTATTTAACAAATGTTTCACAAAATAATATAATATACATGTTTTATATAATTTACATGTTTTCTGACTTATCTGTGAAAGAAACGTGGAGAAAATGCTTAGTTTTCCTTACAATTTTTTCTTGATTTTGTTGCTGTCTGCTGTTGTAATGATGTGATAATTTTTTGCAGAAAGATGTCTTCTTTTTAACTTGAAATAAATAAAGAAAGACGATGACTTAATTTTTTATTCTATACAAATATATAAAATATGTTAGCGTCCTGCTACCTTGATAATGAAACGCCACTGTTCCAGTATTCATAAGACGATAACCGTCCGGTTGTACGTTGTTGATAAACAGAGTATCACATTTCAAGAATGACCAACACATTAATATTATCATTGTATAAGAATCAGCTCAGTTCTATTAAGGCATCGATTTGAGATTAATGTAGATTTTATATAAAATAAAATCATTATTTAAAGTGAATTCTTTATTTATTTAATAATTTACCCCAAAAAGATAACAAATATATATAACTAATGATGGCCAAAAACGTTTTATTAAGTTTATTAATATATTTGAAAAAGCTCCTGCTGGCTTGAAGCTTGAGCCTTAGCCTGGTGAACCTGCGTGGATTTCCTGTAGTTGGAGTTTGCGCCTGAGTAATGAATTTTTGGTTCTTCCTTGATCATTGTCGAGCAATATGCTATTTGCACTATTTTCACAAATTTACCATCTTTTTTCTCCTCGAAGAGTCTCTCTTTAACTGCACCTTTTTCGTAACCGATAATGAAACGATCCACTAAAACACGTTCAATTTCGGTACCGGCAAAATCGCACTTTGCTACTAAATGTCTTAAACGAGCCGCCCACTCTTTTGCCGATTCATTAATTATTTTATGAGCTTCGTAAAATTTTTCACGATTCGCAGAAACTGGCACAGTAGATTTAAAATGTTCATCTAATAATTTAATTATTGATTTATAGTCTATTTCTTCGGGTTGATCCGGTATGCACATATCATGCAAGAGTTTATAAGCATCTTCATTTAAAAGACTTAACAAAATGGCTCTTTTTCGAGCTTCAAGTGTGATTGAATTTGCCAAAAAATTATTTTCTAGACGTTTCTTGTATATTGACCAATCCTCACTCCCGGGAATAAATTCTTGCACGTGGCCGGTATACTGTACCTGGTCCGGCATTTTATTTGATTTTAATTTAAAAAATCAACCAAAAATAATTTGAAAACTGAATTTACACTTTTCAACTCACTACTAACTAAAAACTCGTCGCCAATTGTAACATATTACCTAATTTGAGGTGATTATTATATTTGTTACAAATACATATAAATAAAACAACTATTTCAGTCTACAAATCACACCAATATCGTTCCAATAGGTAAAACCACTTTTTATAAATATACTTCAATTGGAAAAGAAAACAATAAATTAAATCTAATATACAGAGTGATGCACACCAATTACCCGTACATCACAGTTTCATAGTGTCGATTGGCCTTAAAAAAAAATTGTATGTTTTAGGACTTGTGTTGACCTGCAAATCACAACTTCCTCTCGTAAATTACCTACTTAAATTGCTCATTCTATTTGTAATATATTTTCTATATTTCTCTTATGTAATTATAAATTTTAAGGTATGATACTTATGGACAATGTAAAAGTACCTGAAGACCATTTACTACCGAACGTCACTGGAATGAGTGGGCCGTTTGGATGTCTAAACAATGCACGTTACGGCATAGCATGGGGTGCTCTTGGAGCAGCTGAAAGCTGTCTAGAGATTGCTAGAAATTATACATTAGAAAGAAAACAATTTAATAAACCTCTAGCAGCTAATCAGTTGATACAGAAAAAGTTGGCTGACATGATGACTGACATTTCATTGGGTCTTATGGGCTGTTATCAAGTTGGTCGCTTGAAGGATAAAAATATGTAAGTCTTAATATTATTAAATTAGAAATATTTTTTATATTGTTTCAAATATGGTTTGGTAAGTATTTATACTCATTGAGAAAGCAGCTTTTTTTTTTGGGTCAGTTTTTATTTTTCAATTTAGTCTCCATTTAGCAAGGTATGTCCAAAAAATATAGAATGGGACAGACATATCATCCATTTTGGGCGAACTTTTGTCTGCCGGTTGAATGCTAGACGATTCAGTGTCGTGCTGAAACTTACGAATTTGGTACACATGTTTATTTATTTATTTATGTATTTATTTATTTATTTATTTATTTATTTATTTATTTATTTTATTTATTTATTTATTTATTTATTTATTTATTTATTTATTTATTTATTTATTTATTTATTTATTTATTTATTTATTTATTTATTTATTTATTTATTTATTATTTATTTATTTATTTATTTATTTAATTTATTTATGTAGCTCTTACAGAATGTAAAATTCCAAATAGTACAGTATATCTAACCTAACACAAACAATTGTAGGAGTTAAAAACAATATAAAATAAATAAGAAAACATATATAAAATATTAAAAAAAAAAAGAAATAATAACACAACACCACGGGACGATACGAGTAAAACTTAGACATTCAGGAGTTGCAAGTCTTATTTCAGCGTCAAAATATTACAATTAAATATATCACAGTCCGAGTAAAATTTGTTATAGTTCTTGCATAAGCCATCAATAAATGCACTTTGTCCGCAATTGGTTCTATCTTTTTACATTCAAAAGTGATGTGTGCCGAGTCCGTCGGGCAGGAACCAATAGTTGAATCCTCTCAAGCAGTGACCTGCACTTGATAGAACCACCTATTAATTTAGCCAGGAATAGGAGTAAAGCCTGTTTTCTTCTGCATTCCAGGCTCTGCATGCCACAAAGCATTAATCTTATTTGATAACATGTGTTATGGCTATGAAATCGGTATTTAAAGAGCAGGTATTTTACGAATTTACGTTGCATCCTTTCAAAAATAATGCCCAGTTCTATCTAGGTTGACGCTGTTAATAATGTAACAGTTAAGAGTAGGATTGTGGGATCTTGTAAAATGCATGGTTGTGCACTTAGAAATATTTATAGAAAGAGCGTTATTCTTAATGCCGAGTTATTACCAGCGTTTCTACTAAAAAACTTTAAATCATCCGCGAAATGAAGGCATTGGCTATTAAGAAAGCAGAATGTAACATCATTAAAGAATAAGGAAAACAATAGGGGATCTATATGTGAACCTTGAAGTGGGATTGACAAGGAGTCACAGCACCCCTTCAAGAACGACTGTGGTACCCCATCAGGGCCCGCAATTTTACTAGAGTCAAGACTTTATTTTAGAAAATATTTCACAAGGAGTGAAAGTGTGTATGGCTAAAGTGGAATAAAATGGCACAGCGGGAAGATCAATTTTTCGGTTTTAAGTCGTCTTTAGAATAGCGCGTTTGCAATTTTTACAGGATCACCGAGTTCATAGTTTCCTTACTTCATTAAATTAGGCAATCCGTACTCTCGCTGCAAACTTTTACTAAATGTCCAAACATGTTTTATGTTTTATGGAATTAAGTGCTCGGAGTTCGAAATAAACATTAAGTAATACCAGTCAGTTCGAAATTTTACTTCGCGCCTTTTAATGGAGTATTCAATGTAATCACTTTGAAACTTAGTCCTCTGATATATTTGATGGAGCTTATTCTTTTTTAGCAATCAATTTGATATATTCTTTCAAATATGGTTTGGTATTTATATTCATTGAGAAAGCAACCTTTTTTTGGGTCGGTTCATATTTTTTCAATTTAGCCTTCATTTAAGGTAGGTAAACGTGGTCCAAAAAATAGAGAATGGGACAGATATGCATCCATTCTGGGCGAACTTTTGTCTGCCGGTTGAATGCTAGATGATCCAGTGTCGTGCTCAAAATTACGAATTTGGTATACATTTTAGTAATATATACGGTTTTTGAGACAAATAAAAAATGATTTTTGAGAATAATGTTTGTATTGTATTATAGGTACTCTTATATGAAAATAAAATAATAATAGTAACAATTTTATTCATAAAAAAATATTCATTAATACAGAAAAAATTGGCAATGAAAAGAATAAAATATAGATAAGTTCTATGTGCAGTTGTTTGGAGTACATAGGTTGTTACTCAAGCTGTGCACAATTATTTATAGATGAGGAGAAGACGAAAGAAAACTGCAACTCTGAAATAACCATGCTAGAGTTTCACAAAACTTATGCAACTTATGCATTTTTTAATTTTAGACTCTTATTATTTACTTTAATTCTATAAAGGAATTTGTAACTTTTCCAATTCTGCTTCAGACCTCATATATTTAATATAATTATAAAATACTTCTCTGGTTTGGCTATTCAACACTTTCCCCCTCAAATCCACTTATTTTGATGCAACTACATAAACGATGTAAACCATGGTTCAGGCATGGGCGTCGTTACACAATTCTATAGGGAGGGGCAAAATTTTGAAACAATTTGGAATGTTTATTTGTTGAAAAAATAAAGGAGTAATACAAAATTACAAAAGCATCTTTAATACAAGAAATAAACCAACAAAAAGAAAAAACAAAATTAAAAAAAAAACACGAAACTTAAAACACATATTTTTAAAAAACAAACAGATATAAAGGAAAAATAGGAACAAGAAGACACATTAACAAAAAAATATTTATAGAAATACAAAAACATAAAAAAACTCACTCAAACACGTCGACGAACACAAAGAAAGCAATTTTTAAATTTCTTCTTTCTGTACCACAAATATCGATAACATTATTCTCTTCATGCGTGACAGAAGCGCCAACTAATTTATGAACTAACGGATGATATTTGCATATACTGACAATGCAATTTTTAATAGAATTCGTAATTAAAAAATGTATATGTTGATTTTAATAAATATATATGGATTTGTGAAAAAAAAAGTAATATAATCAATACAAATCAATAATAAAACATAGGCAGGCAACAGTATTAAAAAGAAAATGTATGAGAAGTTAAATAATGTCAAAATAAAAACATTACCGTTTTTATAAAAACGTAGAATCAAAATATATGAATAAAAATAATTCGTATAATTGCGATTGTAATTTATATTTTCTTTATTTTTAGTTCAAAAGAACACAGAAATTAATGATTAAAACTGGTTTCCTATCAATAAGTCACAAGTTTGCTTTTTAAAGCCTTTTGTACGCCTGGCTAAAATTCACAATTTTTGGACGCTACATTATTAATGAAGAGCTCACTGTATGCAGGAAATTCTTCTGTACTCTAGTTAGCTATCCACGTTTGGTATTCAGCCTCAAAATTGTCGATTGAAAATTTTTCCACTATTTTCATTTTCTAATCGGTAGTTTTTAGTGTGAGAGGCTTAAAGAAGAACTAACACTAGAGTGTTCAGAAAAGCGTGATGAAAGCGACGTAAGATATGGAATAAATACATTCAACATATAATATTCTTCAACTGTATTAGCCTGGATATTATTTCTATGAGATTGTTGCCCCCTAATTCGTGGTATCTTGATTTCTACACCTGTCATGTCACCTATTCTATTTCCTTAAACAATTCAATCAGCACAGAGATTCTTATGTGTGAACTTGCCATGTCACATGTTGAATAGAGAGAGACATTATAAGAATTGCAATCTGTCGAACGATGATAGGCGTCTCGACTTATGGTATATTGAAAAATAAGAATCCCACTGCAGTCAAAGACTAGGTACCTAACATATCAGTAATACATGTCTTATGCGTTGTTAATTAAGTCGTAAAAGCCAGGGAGGGGCAACTGCCCCCCCTCAAACGACGCCCTTGGGTTCAGGGTATATTAAAAGGTTTACAAATGCATTCAACACAACACGTCAAAATGATTTTCACATATTCGCTCAGTGAGAAGTTATGGTAGGGGAAGCAAAAGCGATATTAGCGCTAGC
This sequence comes from Psylliodes chrysocephalus, assembly GCA_927349885.1. NCBI lineage: Eukaryota > Metazoa > Arthropoda > Insecta > Coleoptera > Chrysomelidae > Psylliodes > Psylliodes chrysocephalus. Next base: position 9,152,944 of record OV651818.1, on the reverse strand, counting down.
TGCAGATTATTCTTATCATTTTACGATGTTCTTCAACATCTATTTAATCTTAAATGCTCATCAAGAACTTGATAATTATACAGATTGCTCACCCATCTATAAAAAGATTAGGAAAAGCGGGTTGCAATGTGCACTGCTATATTGCCTTTCCTAGTGCCCACGAAATAGGGCGTTCTAGCCCAAATGTGTTTTAAAATAAAATTTCAGCGTTTTATTCTATAGAAAAAGAAAATAATTACTTAATTCAAGACACTTTATTATGTATTTTGAGAGTTGAGTTTCCATGTAGTTAAATAATATTAAGAGATCTAAACAATTTTTATAAGGATGGATGTAAATAATTTTAGACCACTCTCATTTCAGAAATAACACTATATAAAACACATAATTGCAATATGTAATACAACTTTGTAAAGGTAATGTAAACAACTTTAAAATGAGATATAAATAACTTTTGTAAGAGTTGTAATTGGACACTTATCTATTATTCTGAGTAATGTTTAATAGTAATGTTATTAAAAATTTTACAGAAAATCACTACATTTTTAATACTCTAAAATTTGTTGCAATCTCTTTTGACAGTAATTGCAATGTATTAATTATGATTTGTTTATTTTAGTGATAAATGAGAAATAGTTAACAAATTGTATATGTTTGTCAAATTGGACATTCTAATTTTACAGTAGAATGATTAGTTTTAATTAACAGAATAAACCATTAATTATCTGTAAAATTATATTTATATAAAATGTTCATTTAAATATGTAAAAATCTTAATGACAAAAAACACTAAAGATTCTAATATCATAAACCGGTTCTGTAAATGATTTGTTTACAACTAAGTGCTCAAAATTGATACAAGATAGATACATATGGATAAGCAATCTATGTAATTATGTATATCGTTGGGTGTGAGACACGAAGTGTGCTCTGTGGAAATTTATAAAATTTCTTTACTACCGAATCAAATCCAGGTTTCCAAAGCGATATGTTTGTAAATCCACGGATGCAACAAGTTTTTTCGGTAATGATATAATTCGACTTTATTTAATTAATAATTACTAAACAATAAATGCCGTATAAAACATTAATAAAACTCCCCCAAAAAGAGCACATTTTTGTCAGCAGTTGGCGTTAAAGTCATGACGCACGGTCCCTATAAATGTGGAGTTGTCAAACATAGTAAAAGAACGTACATAACAGGAATGACAGTGGCTGTTTTTTCAATAGCTCCAGGCCAGATGATAAAACCAGAATATAAATGTGTTCATTTCAATTATTCAATTTGAGCTGTGTCCACGCCGTTGGAGTCTATGCCGGTCGGCGTAGCCAGGTATGGATTGATGTTTTTTGGTGGCGGCTTCGCCGCCACCCTATGATAAGTCGTTGCTTCGTTTTCTTGTTGCATATTTATGGACCGGTATGGGCAATCACAATTTTCCATTAACTACTAATTTTATCACAATCCGGCAACGTTGCAATTATATTTTCCAAATTTGACAGAACACATAACAAATAGGCATTTTCATCACATTTTTTTTGTGCGCATGCGTCAGTATCAGCCATCTTTTTCGTACTCTTTTTTGTAAACAAGCATGTTAAAATGCCCACGTGAAAAAAAATTATAATCGATAAATATTAATTTTAAGTGTATTCGTTTAAAAAATGGGATAAGAAAGTAAAGTTATTATTAGTGAAAAATTAATTTTTGCAATCAATTAATTATGTTATCTTTACGGAAAGGAAAAACTAAACGGTATTGTTATGAGTATGTAAAAGTGACACACGGTATAAATTATTATTTTATAAAAAGACTTGCCTGCAATATCGTAAAAAAACAATCAAATCATAAGGCAAAATACATATTAAAACATGTTCAAAATGAGCATAATGAGTGAAAAAAATTTGGTCGAAGTGACAAAGGTTTTCGATCGATTGATGGATGATGTTACTAAAGATACTTATATTTGTTCACTACATTTTCATGGAGAAAGTGGTTCAACAGAAGAAAATCCTTGTCTGGTATTACACAATATTTTTTAATATTAAATACTACATCGGTATACACAGTAATATTATTAAAAATGTCATGTTGATCCTTAAAATTTTAAATAATTTATCTTATTAATTATACTCGTGATTAACTTTCATGTTAAAGTGTTTTTGCAAGTACTAATATTGGTTGGCATAATTAATTAGAATAGAGTTATGATTATTATTTGTTTACATTAATTTTTTACACAGTTAATATGTATTGAAACCTAACCTCTCAATCACCACACTTTTTTCCTTGTTCCGAACGTCCACGTCACTTCAAGAACCTTTTTAATTGCTCACAACTATGTGCTTCCACAGAGTTATAAAAATGTAAATCACCATCAAAGATTTTTTCTAATGATTGATTTGTATGTAGAGATAATATTGATTTTCCAGCCATTGTTGATCAAAACAGTACGAAACTTTTGACGCTATTTTAACATGGCGGCTGCACTTGCGCTCATCACATGATGAAAAGGCCTATTAACAAGCACGAACGAACTGAACAGCTGTCGTTATCACTTCACCTTACTTCACTAGATGGCGCCACAGAAGCAGGTTCATTTCTAGAGCACAAGAAATAGACGCTAGTTTTAATTTCAACATAATAATTTGGCGACAGAGGAAAAGCAGAATCTAAGGCTTTATATCTTTAAAACCAAACAAACTCGAGACGCAGCTCGATGGCCAAAACTAATTTAGACCCGCTTATAGAAGCGCTCAGTGGACCGAAACAACATTAATTTAAAAAAACTTGGACTTATTGAAGTATGTTTACATTGTGGAAAAATAATCATTCAACAGATTACCTGGTGAAATAAAAAACGTGAACTCGAAATACTTGTTCAAAAAATTAGTTAGAAATTGGATTTATTCACAGTCAAGGAATGATATACACCAAATGATTGAAAACTATTACTTATATCCCTAGCTTCCTGCTTAACCTGTAACATAAACAAAAATATTTCTATTTCTTTTTAGGAATAAGTATATTATGTATATATATATATATATGTATTTTTTTTTTTTTTTTGTTAATGTGCCTTTGTTTGTATCCACAACTTCCAGTTCAACCCGTAACATTTTTTTTCCTTTTTAGTATATAAGAAATAAATGTATTTTATTATTTAATAATGCATGCAATCAAAATAAACAACTAATCAGCCAGCCAAAAATAGAGTCTTACCTTTCACGTACAGGGCTTTCCTTGTGGAGTGTAAGATATCTAAGGAGGCGTTAATATTCTATAAAAAAAATATCCATGCCACATACAAGTTCGCTTATGTGGTCGTCACATGTTTATTGACACACTATATTTTGAAACTGTTTTTTTTTTTATTGTAAATTTATTGATGTAAATAAACATTATATTATTATTATTATTATTTTATTAACACAGAACTGTTTTTCTACAGAAAATTTACAATGTAAACGGTATTATAAAAAGGGATACATAGATAAAGTTTGCATAACATTTTTAACGAGACAAAGTAAATTAATAAATAATATTGATCACAATTCTGTAATTTCTGGTGATGAATATTCCATAAATCAAGTCATCGATGTGTATGCTAGTATTGCATCTGTGTTTAAACCAAAAATGTATGTCCAAGTCCAATCGTATTTTGTAAAATATTAATATATTGAGGTGACTAAACCTGTGATTTAAATAGTGCCCCTTCTTTATGAAACAATCTGTATAAAATAGAATTAAATATTGATCCTAAAGGCAAGTACAACTCGGTAAAAATAAATTTTTTTAAGGCACTCTCCTGATATGATCTCCATGTTGAAGAGGAATAACGCTGGTAAAGCTTTGGAAATTGCTAGAGTAGCAAGAGATATGCTAGGTGGTAATGGAATATCTGACGAATATCACGTTATTAGACATGTCATGAACTTGGAAGCAGTCAATACATACGAAGGCAAGTTGTTTTTGTTTCTTTTTGTGAAAAATGCTTAATAGTCAACCAAAATACCATTTTAGCTTTTTCTTAGCATAAAATAATTTGATATAAATTTCAGGTACACACGATGTTCATGCATTGATTTTGGGACGTGCAATAACTGGTATAGCAGCTTTTTAATTTTTTATCCTTTAGATTACAAAGGATAATGGGTAAAAATGTATGATACTGGATCCACTCCTCGATAGTAATAAATTATATGACTATGGAACGATATTTTTAAATAGAACATGTGTGTTACTATTCGACTAATCTCAATTACTTGTACTCTCTGAGTTGTTTTTCTAAAGAAATTAATCGCGCCCATGTAATATAGGGCCATTAGATTCTTTATAATTACCAAGTACTAAAATCTGTTTGCGTTGCAAAATATGTTAAGACTTTATTCGCTCCGTGCGCGACAGCAGCGCCAATTTGTTTTGGTATTAAAGGACTATTTCTGCCTATACTGACAAATACAATTTTTAATAGAATTCGTAAATAAAAAGTATATATGTTAGTTTTAATAAAAGTATATGGATTTATAAAACAATTAAAACATTAATTTATTATTATTATATATTTTTTACGCTTAAATTGAAGAAAATTATGTATAATCATTAAAAATCAATAATAAAATATAGGCAGGCAACAGTATTTACTGGAAAATGTATGAGAAGTTGCCTAAGTCTAATAAGTTGTCATTGAAGAAACCATTTATAATAGCGTGAAGTTAAAATGTATAAAAAGGATCGCTACTTATATTTTCATTTTTGTTCTAAAGAAAACATAGAATGAATGATTAAAACTGGTTTCCGATCAGTAAGTCACAAAATTGCATACCAGCTAAATATTATAATCAACGGCAGAAATCTTGAAATCTAGTCCTTGCTGAATGAACATTTAAGAATAAAGGGATATTAAAGAACATCGTAAAATGATAATTTATTGTTTATTTAAAAACTTTCTAGTTTCTGATGTCTACTATTTCCAGCATTATTGTTATTATCACAAAAATAAAGGTAATTTTTCTTCTTATTGTACACCTATCCATTTATTTCTTTGATTTAATTTCCACTTTGTTAGTGAAATTTGTTATATAAGTTTCACTGTTTTTTTTGCTAGTATTTGTACAATTTTCAACACAGCAACTCCGGTTGCTTATTGTGTTGTTTTTACCTACTTTTTTGAAAAAAAGTAAAATGTATACGTGTATTTGATATGCCAAAATTACAAAATATCCCCCTAAAATGCACGAATTATCCGCTGCTAGCGCTAGTATCGCTTTTGCTTCCCTTTCCATGACTTCGCACGGAGCGAATAAATTTAATTGTTGTCTCTAGATGTTTCGTCATCATTTATCGACGAGTCCAGTATATTCTAGATTGATGATTCGCTTCGACTCAGAGGTTGACTTATTTTATCGAATATTCTATGTAACGGAAAAAATGGATACCGTAAAAGGCCAAAATAAGGCTGAGAGGGTCTTAAGGGAAGAGCAGGACCGGACTGGTTGAAAATGTCTTTCATGAAATTATGGTATGGTGATAATTAATCTTTTCACCATTCTAAATATGTACCGTAAAATGGGGCTACTTGATACGCTTTTCCAAATTTTAGGTCGTACCTCGCTGCAATAAAGCTACGTTTATGGAAACTAAAACTATTTTAGATTATTTTGGGGTAAGGGCTATCAGATGTGTAATACTCAAAAAAAATCTAGACCTCACATTAAAAAAAAATATTTAAAAGACATTTTTTTAAGTAGCCTCGTGCTGAGGCTAAATAAAGGGGTTAGAAACCAAAGGGTTCAAGTGAAATTTTTTTTTAAATGAGTTAAGTGCATATTTCGTTATTTAAAACTATTATTTTTTTGGTGGTAAAACAACAAAGTGATTTTTGATGTCCTAACGACATTTGTCTGCTGGTAAAAAAAGCATGTTATTGAAAACGTGTAATTTGTTTTAGGTAAAACGGTTGAAGTGCACTTAACTCATTTAAAATGAATGTCACTTGAACCCTTTTGCTTCTAACCCCTTCAAATGATATTTGTTTGAAAATCGAATTTATAATGCAAGTATACTCACAATTGAGGCTACTTGAAACGCAAAATATATTTTAATAAAACCCGCAGTTAATTTGAGTAATCCTACAGAAGGGCAATTTGACAATTTTTTACAAAATTCTTAAGTAAACTCTTGTTCATTGTATCCGTATAGTGCATGACTTAAACTGCGCAGACTTATTTGGAATTAAAATATTCTTTTTTGTACAGACTTACTTTTAACTGACAATTTGTACCTCTAACATTTTTTAATTACGATGTATAGTCACAAATTATAATAATAAATACCTTGATTTTTTTTTCTTGTAATACAAATCACAACAGTCACAACTTGACAACTAGCACAATGATGAATCTTCTCTAACGCTTAAATATGAACTGATACTTCAGCACTTACTCCAGAATATCTATCACGTTTGGTTTAATAACAAGTTGAAACATGTTTTTATTTTTGACGTATTTACATATTGGAAAAGTATTTAAATACCGGAAAAGTATTCAAATGCCAGAAATGTATTTAAATACCAAAAAAGTATTTAAATGCCAGAAAATTATTTAAATTCTTAAAAAGTATTTAGAATATTTTGAAAAAGTATTTAAATACTAAATAATTACGAAAGTATTTGCAGCTGCAAATACAAATACCGCTCATCCAAAAGTATTTAAATACTAAAAAGTATTTACAAATATAAATACTGCCCAGCTCTGACGGTGGTTAATTTTACTGTACATCTTTTTGTTACCTTACCTTGAGATAGCCCTTTATTATTTATGTCACCAGTTTTTCCGAACCCACCGATGTTCCAACCATAGTTATCTTTAACCATAACTCAAAAAGTATAGGATAAATGAGATGGTCATAATTAGACCTAGGAATATATGCACCCAAAAAGTAGTTAAATATGCGCATATATATGCCGCAAAATACTTCAATCTATGCGTAAAAAAATTGAAAAATATGCAGAGCATATGCAATAAGAGCAATTTGTTATTTGATCGAAATAATTTATTAATATTTATTATTTGTTTTATTTTACAATACCTAATATAATACTTAATAATTATTTAATTATTAACTAATTTTATTTACAAATCAACATTATTATAAAACGAATGAACAATTAGATGTTTTTCTAAATTATCTGTATTAAATGATTGTCTCCTATCAGTAAGTATGTACTTGTACAAAGAAAAACTCCTTTCGACATCTACAGAAGTAATAGGTGCAAACTTAAATTTTCCTGAAATATCTGGATGAATAGTATTAATATCTTCAAAGTTACCAGAATAAATATTAGCAAGGTTTCTTAAAACAATAAATCCTTCATTTTTTTAAAATTACATTTGAAAATTTATGAAAAATCGTCTTTCCAATATCGCCCTGGACATTTTTACACTCTGATTCAAACGTCTTAATTAAATTTACGGAAGTCACCAAAGGTAAATTTTTTTGTTCTAAATCTAATATAATTTTGGGTATAATTGGCATAATTTTTTAAAAACACTAATTGCTTTGGTAATATGTGATTTTGAAACAACTTCTTTGTATTAGATATTCCCTTAGATGAATCATCAAAATCAAATATGATTTCTTTAATTTTTTCATAATTATCTGCGTAAAAAAAGGCAGCTTTAAGCCAGGTACCCCACCGAGTAATCACAGGTTCCGGTGGCATCTGTAATTCAGAAAATTTTTCTTTGTACAATTGAGTTCTTAGAGGAGCTTTAAGAAATATTTTTTTTACATTACTAATTAAATCATTTATTAAAGGAAAGTTAGACCTAATTTCTTCTGCAACTCTGTTAAGGCTATGAGCCAAACATGTAACATGGATTAAGTTTTCATAAAACATTTTTAAATTTTGTGCGGCTTTTACCATGTACGGGGCAGCATCGGATAACAGCAATACACATTTTTCTGTTGGAACGGCTTCCGGAAGAAAAAAGGAAGACAATTCTGTCTGGATAAAACGAGTTATTGTCAAGTTATTTGTTTTATCTAATTGCTTTGAAGTGATTAGATATGGACCAATTTGCATTTCTTCGCGTAATGAACCTATCATTAACCTATCGACCACAAGAGTCTGTTGTTTCATCCACAATAATGTAGAAATGGTTTCCAACGGTAATCTCACGAATTTTTTCACGAGTCTCAATGTACAAACTGTCAACACCACGTTTGCGTAATATACTTTGCTCTGGAATATTAAATTTACAGTATTTTTGCAAAAATGATCGGAGATTTGGATTATTTAATCGTATTAAAGGGATATTCGAAGTCACTAAAGCTTTGCATAAATCTTCATTAAAAATAGCTTGTTCACTTCTAGACGATCCAGATTCTAAATATTGCTTCAAGGGAAGTTGACTTTGTCTGCGAGTGTCTGTAGATTTCTGCTTTGCTATATGTGAGGGTGTTTTCGCGTGTTGGTCGATTTGAAACTTTTTTTACATGGAATCTAAAACAAATAAATTGAAGTTTTAATTAAATTAAATAAATGCGTACGTTGTAAAGTTGCCCTACTTTTTTTTTACTTTGAGTTGAAATAATATTTTACTGTCGTTTGATTTACCATTGTGAAAGGTCAAAATAAAATATAAAATAAAAAAGTACTTACAATTTTAGAACATGTTTTACAAAACACCTGGTTATCACCTTCTACAGCAAAATCTGAATTAGATTTTACCCACGACTCAATTAATTTTGCCATTTTCCCACTGGTTAACACAACACAACAATAAAGACTGAAATGAAGTTGAAAGTAAACTGAGTCATTTAGAAATTTGAAGATATTAATACAACTACTTGAAAGGATATTTAGCAAAATTTGTTGGTTTAAGGAGGGTGTTTAGTGTTTATAATTTAATCCTCTCAAGTACCTACACCATTAACCGTAATTTATTACAGGGAAAAGTTAATCCTTCAAAATTTTAGGAAATCGACCTGTAAAGTCATTTCACAAAATATTATTTTGGTCCAAAACTCATAATTTTATTATGTCCAGCCAATTAGTACGTCAGATATATGCCAAAAAATTAACAAAATGTCAATATATGCATTCAAAATCAAAAATTGTATATATATGCAACATATGCAAAATATAGCGTTTTGCATATATTCCTAGCTCTAGTTATAATAGTAAAGAAATATTTTGTATTTCAAAAAATATTCTCTATTATTTATTGCTATTGGTTTTTGGGGTGGGACCAAACTCTCCTTGGAATATTTTTATATTTGGTATATACTGTGATTGTTAAGTTTCATTTATATTAAAGTATATATATTTCGTTTTTATTTTTTTTTTTTAATACAAATATAAAATATCTCAATTAATAAAAAGAATAATTGCTATATAGAGTGATTCGCATCCCATAGGAAATTAATTGAGCCGTTTATTTTGAAAGTGGCCTAAGTCTATTTATACTTAAATTAAGATATTCATTATCGATAATGTCCGAAGGCAGTGATGAAGGTAATTTTAATTAATAAGTATTTAACAAGTTAACCTCACTTTTTGGACTATCGCATTAGTTGAATAATCAGTATGTTTAATTAATATAATTAAACAAAATTTACATAAACCCTTAGATATCTCAATTTAAGTGTAAACGGACTTAGGCCCCTTTTAAAACAAACGGCTCAAATATAGGGGAATGTGGGTTACAGTGAAACAGGGCCTCCAGTTCTTTGAAGCAACTTTGTAAGGTGTTTTCTCGATCCAGAAACAATACACTATTGAATGACGCCGTAGACCGCTATTTGTATTGGACGCGTTTTATTTATGCGATTTGATCCACAACCTTTCGATGAACTCGGGCAGTATTAGAGATACGAAATATTGCAGGAGTCAAAATGCCCTTTACTTTATATTAACGTTAGGTTGAAAATGAATGGATTATCTCATTCATGTCTAACTTTGATTAACGTCATGGTTGAATTGAGTGAGACCTATTTAAAGTAGGTAAGCCCCAAAGTAAATCCAAAGATCTGGAACCTAGTTCTTTTCAAATTGAAACAAGTACATAGAATATGCTCTGTTGATTTGTCTTCCACGCAGTCCGATGTTTCATGCAGGCCCATAGACAAACTAAAGGAGAAGGTTTGAATAAATAAATTTACATGGTCTTCAGTAGGATTCGAAGTTTGGTGTCTCTTTACCACAAAATTGACTCGAAAATAAATGCAAGCGCAGTAGACACCTACGCTACGCTAACAACATAACCTTCAAACTGAAAACGGCGAGAAATATCACGGTTTTCAATACATTTCTAAGTGCTCTCACGGTTTGTAAATACTTCCAGTGCTGGATAAGTTGCACCGATTTCGTTGTTTAGGACGCGAATTCGCGGGATAAGCATCACAAGGATGCGAATTCACGTCCTCAGCAGCGAACGTGTTAAAAAAAATTCATATTTTATTATTTTGCTTTATTAACCACAGCTAAATAAGTAGTAATAACAAAAATACAATATTAGTAACTCTAACAGTAAAAAAATGTAATTATTTCATTAAAAATACGTATGTTTAAGTTAAAGAAATTATATGTCTTTCTGAGATATTACTTCAAATGTAACTTCGTTTTTATTCAATAGTTCAATTAGAGAAGTCTTTCCAAATGCAACTCCCGGAGTGTATACTCCACCACTGAAAAAAAATAAAAAATTCAAACTCTACAAATGCTGATTGTTGTTAGAGAAAAACATTAAAATTTGCAATAATAATAATAAGTTGCAATAAAAAGGTAAGTAAAATTATCCTATCATAGAATTATGTCCTATATTATATACAACGCGCCATAATCAATGAAATGGCTTATACATAATTTAACGATTTAACGTTTTGTTCAATGATATTTTACCTTTTTTTTTTGTAACTTGAGCTAAACAAAAAATCGAGTCGTACCGCAACTTGCAGGGGCCATATTCTTGTAACTATGCGAGTAGGAGAGTAGACGAGTACTCTCTCACTATTTGGCCGGAATCATATGAATGATGACAGCAGTGTTGCCAGATGTACAAAAATCGTATTTATTCGATATACATTAAAGTTGAAAATTACCCAGCTTTTCGGAATTTTTATTTTTCCATTTACGAGCTAGACTGAATTTCTATTGCATACACACGTTTAATACATGTTTTAGTAATATATTATTACATACGTATAATGCGCTTACTTAAATTATATCGTTTCTTCAATTTTATAAATATATTCCTAAAGTAAGTAGATAACATGCATCAAATATACAATCGTTAAGTTATCAATTACATACCTTTAAACTATTTTTTATGACCTGTAAAAAATATTTAGAAATAAACTAAAAACAGTAAAAAGGTATACGTCTAATTTATTGACGTTTTTGTTAAAAGTTTGGTTAGAATTAAATGTCAGTGGAACCAAAATGACATCACACCGAACTAGCGCATTAATATTTTTAATTACAGAGTGATTCACAAATGTGTGAATTCTCACGTAACGTCAGGGAAGCATATTTTCAAAAAGTACTACTCAATATAGTATTTTTTTATATTGCACAGTACACATTTCTTATACAGGGTGTTTTATACAGTGTTATTTGTTAAAGAATAATTCAAAACCCTGTACTTATTGATTTTTGGGAAAGGTAATATCACTAAAATATGTGTACCTCTAAGCTTCAAAATATACACGGCGGTTTATTTGTTGAAAGATATTTTATTTTAATAAAAGTACAAAACACTATGAACACCTTGTATTTTAAAATTTTCAAAGTCAAATGTAACTATTTTCTCAGTATATGATAATTTTAACACCGTTTTAAGAGATATAATTTTAAATCCGATATTATGACCAGTTTTCGAGATACAGGGCGTTAAAGTGGAGAATTGCTGATTTTAGTATTTTTTTTCCAACTGAAAAGCTAGATTGTCTTTATGAAGAATATATAAGTGTAATATAAGTTTTGACGAGATGTCCATTCCGTTTAAAAAATTTGTTACAGAGTGATTCACGAATAAAACACAATATATTTTTGCAAACACTAAATATCTACAGTTGCGCCACAAGAGAAATTATTTCATTGAGTTAATATATACCCGTTCAGAAATTATTTTGAAATTATTGGAAATAGTATTAATAAAAACAAAAATAAAGATAAAATGAACAAGATATGTATAGATGAATCCATGAAGAAAACATAGACTGTAGAAAATTGTAATAAAGATGAAAAGTAGTAAAACTAGTGGAAAGAACAAATGAAAATCGTCCAGAGTTAAGTACCTAAGTGATTGAACACTTGTGCTGTGCCACTCTAAACGATATACTGTGTTATATTACATTAAATATAAATTAAAAATGTAACATGTAAGAGCAAATATAGAGTAATTTGATAAATACTTTTTTTGTTATTATTTTAGTGCCTACCTGCATATTCTATTCTATACATTTATTTTATTTTTTAATTTTTTATTCTAGAATTTTTACAAATTCAATATAATTATATGAAAGATAAAATTTCTAGATACAGTGGAAAAACGTTTAAATCTAGTGGTGAGCCTAATATCTAACGGTAATAAATTGCATGCTTTTGGCAAAGTATGAATAAAAAATCTATGAATATTTTTTCTAAATCTTCGGGTGGCTAGGAACTCATTAGCAGTACTGCGGGTTTGGTATACAGAGGGTAAACTATTCTGGAAGAAATTGTTTTTAAAAGCATATATACATAAGCTGTGAAAATAAAGTGATCGAATATTGCAAATATCCTCTGTATATAATAAGTTTGTGTGATATCGTCTTTGTTTCTTGAGTATAATTTTTAAAATGTAATTTTGCGTAATATTTAGTTTCTGTAATGGGTTCCTGTACAATTCTCCCCATATAAAGATTCCATAACGGAAGAGTGATTCAGCTCTAGACTTGTAAATTAGTCATAACAATTTTCTCGAAAGAAACTTTCGTAGTTGATAGAATTTGTAGATAAGCTTCCTCACCTTTCTCGTCAGATAATCTATATGGTTACCCCATTTTAGATTTTTATCAATAATTATGCCCAAGTACTTGACTTCGTTTGTCTCTTTAATTTCATCATGCATACCTGTGATTTTTATACTAGTAAAGTCTGGTCTATTAGTTTCAGTTAAAGTAAAGGCGAGATAATTTGTTTTGTTTGCATTTAACGAAAGTTGATACTCATTGAGCCACCTTTTAAGTTGTAAAAATATGTGTGATTTAATCGTGAATCACCCTGTAACAGTAAATATTTTGAACTGTCTTTTTTCATGGACATCTGACCAAAACTTATATTAAACTTATATATGCTACATAAAGTCAATTTATCTTTTTAGTTTGAATAAAAAATAACTAAAATCAGCAATTCTTCACTTTAATGCCATATAACTCTAATTTAAAATTCACATCTCATAAAAAGGTTGTAAAAACTAAATACAATGTATTGCTAAAAAATGCAAAACAAAATAACTTACTTCAACAAATTAATAATTCAGACAATAAATCTAAAACTGTAGGGCAAATAATAAATAATGAAACAGGACGTAATAATAAAAATAAAGTAGAAGGCATCCTCAATAACAATAAAAATAAAATTGACTTAACTTGTTATAACCGAAAACATCAATCACTTTTCTTAGCTCCTTTTACTGAATCTGACACCATAGATATAATACAAAACATTAAATCAAAAAGAACTTAAGATAAATTATTAAATTAATACCTATTTAATAAAAAACTGCGCCCAAAATATTGTTGTTCCTATTACTGAATTGATAAACTGTTGTTTAGTTGAAGGTACCTTTCCAGATATTTTTAAAACATTCGAAGTTCTACCATGCCACAAAAAAGGAGATGACTCAGTGCCTAAAAATTATCGCCAAATACATATTTTACCATGTTTTTCTAAAATACTTGAAAGTGTTATAGTAAAACAAATTGTGCATTTCTTTGAAAACAACAACCTGGTTTCTGCGAACAATATGGTTTTAGACATGGGAGAACAACTACAGATGCCATGCTTGGTTTAATGAATAACATTCAGGAGTCTTTAGAAAACAAATCACAATGCGTAGCTATATTCACTGATCTGTCTAAAACATTTGACTGTGTAAGTCACACATTGTTAATCAACAAACTAGATAAATATGGCATTACAGGCATTGCAAATAAGATGATTGCTTCTTATTTGCAAAACAGACAACAAAGTGTATATTACAGAAATAAACTTAGTAAACCTTTATTATTGAAAAGAGGTGTTCCACAAGGATCCGTACTAGGCCCTCTATTATTTTTAATATATACCAATGATCTTCCATCTTATATGAATTCAAATAATGCCGAATTACTAACTACCATGTATGCAGATGATACCAATTTCTCATCACTGCAATAACACCTCTGACATAGTTATCAATAACTCCAAGATTATGACTGAAGTTAAACAATGGTTTGATAGCAACGAACTATTTTTAAATCACAATAAAACTGAAACATGTGTCTTCAGGTTGAACCAAGCTACTAGTGAAACAATAATCACTAAATTTCTCGGTATATATTTTGACACACAACTTACATGGAACTATCAAATAAATAACTTATGCAACAAGTTGGCAAAATTCACATTTGCTCTACGTAGAATATCAAATATAGTTAATACAGAAGCAGCAATAATTACTTATTATGGCTTATTCCATTCCAATTTAACGTATGGGATTCTAACGTGGGGTCATGCTAGCTTCACTTCACTACAAAGACTTTTTATCTTGCAAAAATCAGCAGTTCGCTTTATTCTGCGGGTAAATTATTATGAACCATGCCGACCACTATTTAAGGAATTTAGCATAATGACCCTGTTTTCGAAGATAGTATTTGAAAACTTGCTAGCCATAAAAAATAATTTGGGAAACTTCACATGTCACTCAGACCAGTGGTCGCCAACCTCTCAATGTGTTGAGCTACTTTGTTAATTTTGGAATAAACAGCGAGCTACCCACACGGAAGCCACGTAACGCAACGTAAATGAAATAATCCACAGTTAATTTATCATTATATGTATTTATTTTACTATTTAAATGGTAATATATAGGTACTAATAATAAACTAATAACAAAATAACTAATATTACTAGTACGTACTTGTTCATAGCTACATTCCTACCTACTAAACGAAGGTGTTTGAAAAATAAAACTTTTATCCAGCCACAACGGCATGTCACGTAAGATTTAAAAATAGTTAATAATAACAACAAAAAAGTAACGCACTATCATGAATATAAACATTGAAAAATAAAAAAGCACGTTCAATGAGAAGGCTGACACTCAAACTCATCGATAATATTTTTAATGTTTGCAGTATAATTGGATACAGCCTTTCGAATACAATTATCCAAATGTTCATCTGTAAGTCGATTGCGATATTTGTTCTTAATAAACTTCATATTGGAAAAAGAAGATTCACACAAATAGGAATAATGCTTTCACTTTCAAGGCAACACGGCATAGAACTGAATATTTGTCTTTACTTACAATAGGCCAGATAGATTTGGTACTTGAGACTAACGATTTTAAGGCTAAATAATTTTGAAACTCAATTACTTCAATTTCTGTTGCAGCGATGTCTTCGCCAAAGTTCTGCATAACACAAGTTGCAAACTGTTGGATATCAATTTCCATAAAGGGTGAAACAACAAACTGCGCTACTAAAGCCATTTCGTTGAAATCCTTAAAACGATTTTTGAAGTTATTCTTCAGGGTAGAAACTATTTCTACATATTTGCTGTCATAGGGTTCTAATGGATTTTGAGATATTTTTTCTGAAAGAATAGGAAAATGCTTGGCATCGCTGTTAATTAGGTTTTGTTCCCAAAACTCCAGCTTTTTGATAAATACTTTCGATTCATTTCTTTTTGATAAATGCTTTTATATCTGAAATCATTTCCGCTAGTTCTTTGTTTCTCCCCTGAAGCTGCAAATTAAGTTCCTTTAATTTCTCTGTAATGTCCACGAGAAAACCAAAATCTCTAAGCAGATTGAATTTTCTAGTTCCGGAGTCGGTTCATCGCGTTGTTTGAAAAATTGAACTATGCCAGATAGGACATCATTAAAACGTTTCAGCACCCGTCCTCTACTTAACCATCGGACTTCAGAGTGAAGGAGTAGGTCCCCGTATTGACAGTCAACTTCATCGGCCAAGGTTTTGAATAATCTTCTTTGTAACGCATGAGCTCTAATCTTGTTCACAATATTTACCACCAGTTTCATAACGTTGTTTAGTTTCAGGAAATTTTCACATAATGTTTGCTGATGGATAATGCAGTGGTAACAGAGAAATTGCGGAAAAGTTTCATCTTTACGACATAACGCCACCTGACCCTTATCACAACCCACCATAGCTGGAGCGCCATCGGTTGTCAAGCCTACCATTTTCGATATTGGAATTTTCTCGGAAGAAATAATATTTTTTAAATGAGAAAACAACTCCTGTCCAGTAGTGTGTCCTTTCAGTGGAATAAACTTCAAAAATCTTCTTTAATCGTAAAATCACTAAAAACCATCCTGACGAACACGGCCATCTGGCCAGTGTCAACGACATCTGTTGATTCATCCAGTTGAAGTGAAAAATAAACACAGTTATCTAAGTCAGTTCTTAACTGTAAAAAAATATCATTGCTCATTACTCCTACACGTCTCATCACTGTATTAGCAGAAAGTTGCAGAGATTTTATAGCTGAAACTATCTCGTCTTTATTTCTAAAGTTGGCAAATAACGAATCAGCAGCTTCTAAAAACGCCTGTTTTATCATTTCCCCGTCTTCATAAGGTTTCTTTTTTTGTGCAATTATTTGGGACACACGGTACGATGCTTCAGTTGCAGCCTTATTTTTGTCGACTGTTCTTAAAAATATTGATTGTTGTCCAATTAACTGCTTTTTTAACTGTTTCAGTTTCTCCTTTCTAGCGGCAGAATCTAGTGGGAATGATTTTTCAAAATTAGAATGTACAGTTTTATGATGTCTCTCAATATTTCCTTTTTTAGCAACGGAGACCGAAGTATTACATAACAAACACACATTTTTATCTTTAACTTCTGTAAAAAAGTATTGTTCTTCCCATTCTGAATGAAAGTGGTGTCTTTACCTTCTTTCAACTGCTTGCCATAATATTTTTTGTTGTTCTCTACTAACCCAACCGCAGGACGTTGGTTACGCGTTTAGTTTTAAACTAAGCGCAATGTCGCCGCGCCGTGCGTATTTATCCCGTTCAAAGCAATCCTGATCGTTCTGGAACACTAACGCGCTGGTCCGGCTGGTCGGTTCTAGCCGATTCTAGCTTGATGGCGTCAGCTACAGATCGCTCACCGCAACGTTGCCGCTGTTTATGTTTAATATTATGACAATTAGATTTTTTTGTGGAATTTTCGGAAGCTTCTCTGATTTTTGCAGTTTGTATTTTTTAAATTAAAATCGTTGTGAGAGCTACCAGAATTGCCTCCACGAGCTACCGATAGCTCGCGATGGACAGGTTGGCGACCACTGACTCAGACAATCATACATACGATACCAAAGGTAAAAATCAGCTAATCCAAACGAGAACTAGAATAAACAAGTCCCGAATAATCTGCATTTCATTCTATAATGCACTTCCGCCTCACATCCGTAATCTACCAGGAAAAAGTTTAAACATCAAATTAAAAAGATATTACTGGACATGTGTCTATATAACACTAACGATTATTTTGTAAGAGTGAAACATGTCACCTAATATTTTTAATATTGTATTCTTTTATATATTTTTTATTACTATTACCAACCATGATCTTTAAAATCCTATTTTATTTTAAATTGTATAAGAGTATGCTGTATGTTAATGTAAAATGTGGTGTATTTTACCATTTATGTGTACTGACGACTATGTAAACATGTTTATATATGTATTACTGAGAATAAAATATTTCTATTTCTATATTTCCATTATATACTAAAAAATGGTTACATTTTACCGGGAAAATTTTAGAATTCGTGGTTTTTGTACTTTTGTTAAAATGGAATATATTCTAACAAATAAATGACCTTATATATTTTGAAGCTTAGAGGTAAATATATTTAAGTTGTATTACCTTTCCCAAAAAACCAATTAATATGTACCTACAGGGTTATGAATTAATCCTTGAAAAAAATAATTTTATGTTGTGGTTCTCTCTATAAAACACCTTGTATAAGAAATGTGTATTGTATAATCTTTAATTTTTTAAAAATATGCTTCCCTGACGACATAGTAAAATTAATTATACATTGTGAATCACTCTGTAACTAAAAATATTTTTATAGGTACTAATGTAATTATAAAACATATGGGGGTCTATTCTGTAACAATTCCTTTATATTTAACGGCCTTTAAAAATATTTTCTTCTGTCATTATTTAAACGGATCTTTAAAATACATTAGAGGACTATCTTAAAGAAATCTGTTTAAATAATGACATAAGTAAATTACGAATACAAACATATTTTTAAAGGCCGCCAATATTTTTAAAGGCCGTTAAATATAAAGGAATTGTTACAGAATAGACCCCATAGAGGGTTATGATTGACAACCTGTGTTATTTTTAACAGGTATGTTATTTTATAAACACACAGAAATAACAACCTGTTCACAAATAACGTGTCTGTTAAAAATAACATTACTTGTCCATCATATCACCTATAGTAAACGTGTGTATGCAACAGAAATTAAATTTAGCTCATAATAATTTTGAAAATACAAATTTCAAAAGCAATTTTCAACTTTTACACCCTGTATATCGAAAACCAGTCGTAGGATTGAGTTTGGTTACTAGGTTAAGTACAATAACATACCAAAGTTTCAGAAAATTTAAGCGGTCGTCACTTTACATAAGGAAAGTGCGGGAATCCTTCGGGTAATGGATGTGTAAGTTTCAAACCTACAGATGAAATGAAATTCACGATATCTTTAAAAATGAATAGACAAAAACAATCGAAAGATCAAAATCAGAAAGGATTACAAGAAAAAATTATTTTTGAAACAAGAAAAGGTTAAGTGTTATTTTTTTTATATGTTTATTCATTAAAATTATTATCAAATTACCCCAACATTAACCCCATAAATTCTTACAATTAACCAGCCTTCGATAATGTTACACTAGTAAGGTCAGTTTGTACGATAAAATCATGAAAAAAAAAACGATAATTTCTACATCATGGTACAATTTGATTTTGGTTATCTGGCAACACTGGTGATGGAACACTCGTGTAGGAGCACTCTCCTGAGCTTGAGAATAGGGTACCAGACATTAGCTCTAGGATCGGACTTTAATTTAATGTTAAGATTTACTTTATAATTATGTTTGTAAATATTTTATAAAATATAATAGCTATTACTTCTGATAAAATATATTTTATAGTCTAATGCCGGCTTAAATATAACATTGAAATTCGAAAAGAATAAGATATCATTCCACATGGACTACTTTGACACATAAACGATTTGCCTTCCATCCAATAAAAATGCAAGACATTCAACCAAACGATATTATAATTGGAAATTAGAGCAAACGTGAACTAAATAAAACGCTACAACCAGTGCGTGAAAACCAATAGAAAAACCATGAACGGTATATATGAAATACGAAAATAAATAAGTGATTAAAATTTGCATGTTTATTTGAATTTGTTCTATTGTATTCTATATTGCGGATAGCTGTTAATTTTTGGATTTTCGGTACCCAGACAACTGCACCGTATGTTAGCATAGGTCTTATGATAGCCATGTAAGTCAATGTGACGACTGTGGGGGGAGAAACCGCAGGTGCGCCTCACGGTTCAGTGGAATTGTTTATAAGTAATGTATGCTCTTTTGAAGTGTGAATTCCATGTTAACTTGTTATCAAAGGTGCTCCCAGGTACTTCACCTTTGTTGCAAAGTTTTGTTTCGTATTTAGGTTTAGGTTTTAATTCCATTTTCATCCTTTTCCTTGTGATAAGAATTATTTATGTCTTCTTGGGATTGATACAGTGAATGGTCTTTGCACCACTGTTCCATAATTGTTCTCAAAATTCCCAATTTGTAGAATGACTAGGTAATCTGCTTTCGCTATTGTGTATTATTGTACCTACAGTACTTATTTCGTTATTAAAATAATCTATTTGACATAATGAACATAGTACGAATTGTCTGTCTATCATTGTTACTTTAGTATGTGTTTAATTCTTATGAACCAAACGACAAAAACTAATTAATTTTCATACGTTTCCCAGTGTATTAAGTTCCCTTGCTTTGGTACATACGAAAACTCATTCAGTTTCGCTTCTTGGGTAGGTATTCTTTGCTTTTGTGAATATCCAATATATCCACAGGATATCAGAAATATTCCGTGGATCTAATATGGATATCCAAATATTCGTCTATATCCAGAATATAGAAGATATGCTAATGGATATTCAGTAAAATATCTAATGGGTATCTTCCAGAAAATATAAGAAATCCCAGAGATATCCACAGAATATATTTTGTGGATATTCAATATATCCAATATGGATATCCAACCAAATGTCCGTGTATATCCCAGGATATAGAAGATATTCGGATATTCAGCAAAATATTTTATGGGTATCTTTAGTAGAGGTTCATAAGTAACCAATGATTATTGAATAACGACAAAAAGAAAATAGCAGAGATAAAAAATATTTTCAACACTCTGCCTTTGATTTTGCCCACTAAGGAGAACGTCATCCTTATTACGGCTCTTCAGCAATAAATGGAAATTCTCGACTCCAGTCTCTAATGGAGTCTGTAGGACAAAAATTTCGATCGAACTCTATTACGGCGGGTCAAGCATGAGTAGATGCGATAGTAGTATCACCATCTATACTTAGTAAGCAGAATCAAATAACATCTAGTGGATATCCACGATGGTTTGCGTTCGCGTCTAGACTTTGATATATTTAGTGGATATTCATGGGATATTGAATACACCTTAAAAAAATTAATTTTAAATATCTGAACGGTACTATTAGCCACAATGGCGAGCACAATGGCGTTATTTTTTAATAATTTGCTATATAATTACTATTATTTATGGACATTTGCATGTCTATAAATTACATTTCATGGATATAAAATAGATATCTACCATGGACTGGACATTCGGTGGATATTGGGATGTTCAGTAGATATCCAAAGGATTTGGTGTGCTGTCTGGGTATTATATCCATAAATTAGATTTAGTGGATATCCACCATGGTTTGCGTTCGGGCCTAGACTTTGATATATTTAGTGGATATCCATGGGATATTGAATACACCTTAAAAAATTCTACAAATATCTAAACGGTACTATTAGCCACAATGGCGCAATTTTTTAATAATTTGCTATATAATTACTATTATTTATGGACATTTGCATATATAAATTACATCTCATGGATATAAAATAAATATCCACCATGGACTGGACATTCAGTGGATATTGGGATGTCCAGTAAATATCTAAAAGATTTGGTGTGCTGTCTGGGTACTAATGATTACCATTAACTCCAAGCGGTTAACACGATTTTTTTTCGTTTTCCCCCCTCCCCTAGCTCCGAAACGGCCGTCCGCCACGCATATAGTATAGAAGAAAATTTTTCAAATTTACTATAGAGCTCAAATACCACGAGTCAGACGGTTAACATGACTTTTTTATCGTAAGCGCTATTTCCTAAACTATTTAAACACTGTTAAAATAATCAAATCGAAGTTGGATAGTAAATGGTTTCAATTCGAATCAAATATACATTAACACTTACTTTTGGGGTAATTTATCTTTTTCAGCAGCGATAGTAACAGCGGCTCCGACGAGACAAGCGCACGTCGCACCATATCCTGGATTTCTACCGTTAACTCTGGCAACAATGCTCTTATTCGGCGGTGTTGAATATTGGTCGTTCTTGTTCGCCAATTTTTGGTCCCAACCTTCACCATAAAACGTTATTCGGAACAAGGTTTTGGCTATTTTTTCTTCAGAAGGATTCTGGTCCTTCCTGAACAAGCCGGCAGTGAATATGTGGGGATACTACAAAATGTTTTAGAATGTACAGGACTTTATATGCACATATTTAAGAAATAAAAACTCACATTTAGTAGCAAATCTCTGCCGAATTTGAATTTGACCAATAACGACCATAGCAGGAAACTAAAAATCATAGCAATCACCAAGAAAAAACTTTTGAAGACCACTTGCGTATCCACTTGGACAGGTCGTTTATTCTCGTTTTCATACATATATCTTTGACTTCTTTTCATCACGGAGTGATCGGCACCGGGAAACGGCAAAGCCCAACCTCCTACTACACAAGGACGGTGTGGCAAAGTTCTAAAAGTAACGTGAAACTGTTAATAGTCTATAGGAAGAAAGGGCTCATGAGTATTCGGAAGCATTTTCCTTGTTAGAATCCTTATATTACGATTTTGACGAATTTTATGTTTATTTATTTATTAAATACACTATTCTACAAGTAAAGTATAATTTATAACCACCGTAACGTAACTTAACGCCGTAGAAACTTAACCTAAGATATAAAAATAAAATCTATTTATAAATGTCCGTAACGTAAGAGTTGAGCATGCGTGTTGATTTCAGAGATTATCAAATTACTCACAAGCTTATGAAATAAATAAGTGTAAACTGTGTACCTAACCTCTAAATAAAACTTATAAATTATTATTTTGCTATATAGAAAGAATATATTAACTACTTTAAAGGTACCATTGCGGTAAGCGCGACAGACGACCGCCGACGCTTCACATCTAAAATACATACAATTATATGAAACACATTTCGCACGGCGCGACACGAGAGTGTCGTCAAGACGACATTGACGACACTTCTGAATCTGTCTCGGGGCAAAGGTTTGCTGCGTGTCGCACTCGAGCTTCGCTTCATTTTGAAGGTGATAGGTTGAAAAGCGCTATCATTCATTTAAAATCTCTTTATTAAAAATTAGGTTATATCTACAAGTCATTTTAATAGGTATAAACAATAAAAGATGTAATCCTCACTCGCGATACGCGAGCGGAACTATCTTCACCGCCCGGCTGCCTGAACTTGACGTCCTAGCCCGAAATGCCTATGTCCAATTTATAGTTAATGTAATATATACGTGCCATCTCCTTATCTCGCGATATTATATGGCAATATTGGCGAGTTTGCTAATCGATAATTGAGTTTATGATAGTTTTTGTGGGGAATTTAATTGTGATTGTCTTCCCTGGGAAAAACTTTGAAAAACCAGGGTTGTCCTTGTTTGTATGTGTGTCATTTGTATAGTCTATGTCTGTGTTTAACTATTTTACTCGACTACACGATGAGAACCATCTCCAGCAGGGGGATCGCGGCAAGCATCGATTTCTTACTTTACTTTTAAAATCCTTTATTCAATGTTTAAAAAATTATTTACATACAACACAAGCTTCAACATTTGAAGTTACATCAATATAAAATAAAATATAATATATGATCCTCTTCTGATCCGGCCACCGGATTGGCTGATGTTCCGTTCTATTGCAACTTGGTAGTTTCCTCGTTCTGAATGCATTGCTTACTCCTTATCCAGGTTGGATATTATTAAGCAGTTTTGATATGTTAAGCTGTACGCAGTGAGTGATTTGTCAAGGTGTTATGTTGGAATTTAATTTTGTCTGATTTTTCCCTGAAAAAGTTGTGAAAAAACAGAGTTCTGAAGCGTGATTGTGTGTTTGTTCGTTATAGTTTTTGGTTGTTTGTATGCATTACCCACAGACTCCTCGAATTGCGGCCGTTCATAGGTACGGGGTTTCAGCCAATGGTTGAACTCCCAGCTCTATGCCCCGCCCACCCTTCGATATAGTCAGACGCCTTATGAATTTTGAGTTCAGTCGGCTTTGGGTAGTGCAAGGTAATCATGCATGCTCTGATTGTCGTGTTATTGTACTTTATTTTTGTATTGTCTCAACGGTTGTATATTGTTAAGTTTTCATGGAGCCAAACATGCTTCC
The DNA here is from genome assembly GCA_927349885.1 of Psylliodes chrysocephalus. NCBI lineage: Eukaryota > Metazoa > Arthropoda > Insecta > Coleoptera > Chrysomelidae > Psylliodes > Psylliodes chrysocephalus. Next base: position 9,128,879 of record OV651818.1, on the reverse strand, counting down.
TGCTGTGGCTGTTTGTATGTGTGATTTGGTTTATGTCTTCCTTAAGCCGTGGAGGGAGACAATTTTTGTAGAATTTCTCTGATAATTGTAAGATGAATTGTTTAACAGGAAGTATGTTTGTTCTCTCATGAAGTTCTGTAATTCTGGTGTCCCTTGCACTTCCAAGGATAAGCCTCAGACACCTGTTTTGTGTGCGTTGCAATTTTTTGAAATGTGATTCTGCCATGGAGCAGAAGACTGGACATCCATATGTCAGTATCGGCCGGAGAATTTGTTTATAAAGCAACTGTTTGTTTTTTTGTGACACTTTACTGTTGCGCGCTAACATGGGATATAATGTTCGTATCATGCCCGTTGTTTTGGCGATACGATCATTAATATGCTTTCTGAACGTTAGTCTCCTATCCAGGTGAAAACCTAAATATTTTAGACTGCCCTTGACCGGTATGGATTGACCTTGAACTTTAAGGTTGCTTATGATGCCTTCTGATTTGCGTTGGGACAATAGAGCGTTTTCTGTTTTTTGGGGGTTTATTTTCATTTTGTTTTCACCCAGATAGGGGAGTAACGTTCTGTTGATATGGATGTCCAATCTTCTTGTGGCTATTTCTGCGGATGTGGAGGTTTTATACACACAGGTATCGTCGGCGTACAGTGCCGTCTGTACACCATTATGACCCATCGGCGTGTCATGTGTCATAATCGTGTACAGATGCGGCGAGAGTACTGACCCTTGGGGTACTCCGGCAACAGCTGTAAAAGGTCCTGTCCTAAGGTTTTGTATTTTTAAGTAGAATTTCCTGTCATTCAGATATTAGTAGATTATTTTTATAATGTGCCCAGGATAGTTGTTCACAATCATTTTGTATATTAGTCCGCAGGTCCAGACCGTATCAAACGCTTTTTCAGTGTCTAGGGCCACGAGTACTGTTTGTTTTTTATTATTAAATGCTATTTTGGCTTGATGAGCTATATTAATGATTTGAGCAACAGTACTGTGACCTTGTCTGAATCCGTACTGTTCCTGCGAAATAATGTTGTTGTCATTAGCAATGTTTTGTAGTCGCGTAAGAATAACCCGGTCTATGATTTTTGAAATACCGTTAAGTAATGAGATCGGTCTGTAGCTCTCAATGAGTTTGGGGTTTTTCTTGGGTTTTACAATTGGGATAATATCCGCGATTTTTAGCGATGTTGGATAGTGTTGTAGTTTTATTATTCCATTTGTTAAGTGATGTAATTGCACTATTGCTTTTTTCGAAAGATTTTTTAGTAGAATATTACTGATACCATCGGGACCGGGGGCCTTCTTTCTGGTTAACCCACACAGTATGTCGAATATTTCTTTTGGGGAGGTAAGATCCCCTTGGCTGATAGCCATAGGTGTTGGATTGTTGTATCTGTTTTTCTAGGTTTTCTATTCGAAGTTGTTCTGGGTTATTTGTTGAGATATTTGTGAAATTCCTCTGAAAGTACTCGCCGAGTGCTTGCCCTTTTTCGTCGTTTGTTGCGAATTTGTCTTGTCCTGTTTCGAGTGTGGGGAGTTGTGCGTATGGTTTTTTAAAATGTTTAGCTATTTTCCATATCGAATTGTCTTGGGGGTTGACCGCTTCAAGGGTTTCATGCCACTTTTTGTTCTTTTCTTGTTGTATTAAATGATTAATGACGTGTGTTATGTCGTGTAGCATGTCCCTATCCACGGCTTGTCTGTGTGTTTGCCATCGCCGCCTTATGTTGTTTTTTGTTCGTATTAGGTCGTGTATTTCGTCTGTTATGTGTTCTGTGTACTGTTTCCTAGTCACAAGCACTGCAGTCTGATTTCTAGCATTTATGATGCATTGCGTGAAGTTCTTTATTTCGGTCTCTAGTTCCTGTATTGTGCTTATGACTTGGATACGTAGTAGATTGTCCAGTTTACGTCTAAATTCGGTCCAGTCTGTCTTGGAGTAATCGTAAAATTTGCTTAGTTGCCTATGGGCTTTGTTATTGGTTTTTATCTCCAAGTAGACTGGATCGTGGTCTGAGTTTAAGGCGGGGATGGTTCTAATGTCCGTAACGTTGTTTATGTTTTTTGTTACCGCTATGTCCAAGGTACTGGGTGTGTGGTGAGGGATGAAAGGGAAGTGGGTAGGATCGTCCGTGTAGTGTATGTTCAGGTCATTCAGCTCGGCGAATTCTTTCAGAGTTTTTCCGTTTTTATTATGGCGTATGCAATTTGCATCCCATTCGGGGTGCTTACTGTTTAGGTATCCCATCAAGACGACCCTCTGACATCAGGCTGTTTATTTCTGCTGTTGTGAATCTGTTTTTCGGACTGTTGTATGCTCCCACAAAGATTATATTACCTACCTGAATTATTAGACTTTCCAGAGTTGTGTTTATATTTCTTAAATGTTTGAATTTAATATTTTTGTTTATAAAGAAAGCAACCCCACCATCTCCCGAGTTATCTTGTCTTGGTTGATTTATTACTGTGTATCCGTTTATTCTAAATGTTTCGTTATCCCTAATTCTAGTTTCTGAAATAAATACGATGTCGAATTTATGATTGTGAACAAAATTGCAAACAAGGTTTTTCTTGTTATGCAACCCGTTCGCATTATAGAAACATATCTTGTATTTGTCTGTACATGTCTCGCCAAGTTCAGTTCCTGAATTTGTAATTATTGATGTTATCGTAGAACGATTGATACGTCATATAGATTTCTAAATTGGTGAGACATGTACGTAGTTTGTTATTTAAATCTCTCACTGCTCTTGTTAGTTCAGATAAATTAACCAACCTGTGTAATTCGTTAAGCTCTGCATTCAGAGCTTGGAAGTCATCTTGGTTTCCATTTTGGTATGAAGGGGTGGGATTAGGACGCGGTATTTGTTGGGTGGGGATTGATTGTTCGTTTCTACTGGAATGGCCTCTGTTTCGCAGCTCCGGAAATTCTTCTCTGTCTGGTACTTGTCGCTTTTTATTTTCCCAAGCATTTACTTTGGGTGCTGGAGCTTGGACATATTTGATGGGGTTTGATTTGCTCCTTTTTTCTTCCAACCTTTCAATTCTATCTAAGTAGGCTTGACATTTGCTATAGTTAGCCGGGTGTTCACCTTCACAGTTTGCACATTTTGCAGCAGTTTCCCTTGATTTTAGACAGGTTCTTGTTAGGTGTTCACCTGCGCACTTAAGGCAGCGCGGTGGCCTCCCACAGTTTGTTGTAGCATGTCCCCATCTTTGGCAGTTTCTGCACTGGATTATCTGTTGCACGCTTCTGCGCAGTTCCCAGGTTATGCATGTATATAGGACTCTTCTTATATTTTTGTTAAGATAATCCAGTGTCAGAGAGGGGTCTGTTACGACTAGATATAGTGGACGGTTTTTTGTATTCATTAGGAATATGCTTCGGGTTTTAATTTCATATTGTATGTCCAAGTCTTCCTCAATGTCAGATATTGTTGTGCCTTTTGCCAGCCCCCTGAGCACCAAGGCATGCGATTTGTCCTCGTTTGTGGTGTAGGTGTGGTATGAAATCTTTTCTTCTTGGATGTTTTTTAGGACTTTATTGTGGTCATCTCTGTCGTCGACGAATAATATTGTGGAATTTGCCGTGTGTTTTACACTGAAATTGCCTTTGACTGTGGCCCTTAAGTCTTGAATAAGGGTGTTTTGATTTTTAGTTTGCCCATCCACGACGATCGGAGGCATGTTTGATTTTTTAATGGGTGTATTTTTTATTGGTTTTCTGGAGCTTGCTTGTGCTTTATTTTGTAGTACGTTACCCTTTTGAGTGGCTAGAATTTCTTCAATTGTTTCCTCTTTTTGTGATTCTGTGGATTTGCCCTTGTCTGCTCTTTTCCTTTTTACGATCCTCCCTAAATCGTCGTCAAGGTCGGAGTCAGAGTTATCTGATAGGGGAAGGTATCTGTTTCTCGTTGTTGTTAGTGTTTTCTTTGTTTTTTCTTTAATGAGGCTCTGGAAATTTGAGCTAAATTTCCTCGGTGTTTGGAATGGGAGCCCTCTATCAGTATCCTGGGTTTCCATGTGAGATTCACTGCTTCTGCGCAGTGGTCTGACAAAAGTACTGTTTGGGGAGGTTGGGAGAATTTCGTTTTCTGTGTTCTTTGATCTTTTGTCGTCTTCCGAGATTATCTCTTCTGAGTTATATGCTAATATTGTGTTTTGGATTTGTTTAGGTATATCGGTTGTTTTGACGTGTATTTGAACATCTTTGTTCGAAGGTAATTGAGTGTAGAAGTCTTTGTTTAGACACGTGTTGGGTGTTTGGGCCTTTGATTGTACAGTAGAGTATGGGTGAAAGTCAGAATTGTGGCTACTCAGTTCACCACGCTTCTGAGCTTTCACCATACTTTTTTTTATCGACATCTCTTATTTTTGGTATGGCCCCGGTATTGGTGTTTTTATATAGGTTAGATGTTAAATCGGTCCCGAAACCAAAATTCAGAGGTCTAGCTTGTGTTCCTGGGGGTAACTCTAGCCTTTTTATAGTAACTTTTGTGGGGTGATTTTGTTCAGCCACGTATTCGGATTGGAAGTTCTGAATGTTTGTGTTATTGTCTTTATTTGTGTCCTGCGAGGGTAAACCTACAGATGGGTCTGTATTTTGGTTTGTTTCCCTTAGCTCTATGGGGGGGGGGGGGGGGAGAGTGCATTATCATCAGCATCCATGTATTCTTCTGACTTATCCTCGCTTGCGGTTCTATTTAAGTTAGGATGTGTAGGTTCATTTCCCTCCAGGCTTTCGAGACTTTTATGTATGTTCTCCTTTATTATTTGGAAATTTTCCAGGCTTTTATGCGGGTTTTCCGTATTTTCTGGTTTTTTAGCTATTTCTGTTTGGGAATTGTCATTAATTTCATTTGGATTAGGTTCTGCGACTTTATTATTCGATAGTATAACTATCTTAGGGTCTGATTCTAGTTCTGAGGGGTTGGTTTTATCCTGGGGTGATGAATTGTCTTCACCATCGTTCGAAGCGTGTCTGATGGTGGTATCCATGCTATCTTCTGAACTGTAAGAGTCTCCTAGCCCTCCATAAACTTCTTCTAGGAGTGTTTGGGGGTCGTTTGAAGGTTGAATCGGCAAAATTTTGGCCAGGGGTTCTCCCTGTTTTGGGCGGACGGCCCCTGGGTTAGTGTTATCGCTTGTTAGAGCCCTAATAGTGTTTTTACTCACGGTTAATGTGGTTTTGATTTTAGCTTTAGCTTTTATTCGATCCGGTGTTTGTATTCTGGCTGTTTCTAAGTTCCGCTGTTTGTTTCCATCTATTCCTTTGCCTTTGCGAATATACTGTGGGATATTCTTTAATATGAGGGTTGTTTGCCCCTGGGAGCTCTCCCATAGAGTTGTTATTCCCTTATTAGGGGTTTTTTGATACTTCCTGGCTACTCGAACGATACATTAAATGTAAAATTAACAGAGTTGTGGTTTTTGACCTGGTGTCGCGAATCCGAACTACGGGGAGCGTTGTAAAAATTCGTAGACCTTCCTTTGGCAAGTCCAAAGGTAAACTGAAGCATCGATTTCCTCGCTGGCGAGTGACGTCATCGTGCAGTCTTCCGTCGGACTAATTTATTTGAGTATTAGTCCTTGTAAAATAGTTGTTTAGTATTTGTGTCGCAGTGAGAGGGGTGTTGCTGAGTATGTTTGTTAAATGTCTCGTCTGTAGAGATTCAGCTTTTCATGTAGGCATCCATGCCTCCTGTCTGACATTTCCGCTGTGCTGTGATAGGATATCTTCCTTGATATTTTCGGGTAAATTGTATGCGTAGAATTTTTCAGCTGCAGCGGTAATGTACTCTTTGTTTGACTTGAATGTTTGGCGTGATTGGCTATTCTGATTACCTGTGCTACTGTGCTGTGGCCTGCCCTGAACCCGTATTGTTCTGACGGAATAATCGGGTTATCAATTTCATGTGTGTGTAGTCTGTTTAAAATTACTCTGTCTATGATTTTGGCGATTCCGTTTAGTAATTTGATGGGGCGATAGCTTTCAACAGCCCTGGAATTTTTACCTTGTTTTAAGATAGGGATAACATTTGCTACTTTTAAATTAGCGGGGTAGTGCTGCAATTTTAAAACCGCATTTGTAATATGGTTCATTTGTACATATGCTTTAAGGGTTAGATTTTTAAGGAGGTTATTTCCTATGCAATCTGGTCCCGGAGCCCTTCTGTTGTGCAATCTCTTTACCACATCCCTGATTTCTTGGGGTGAGGTATATTTATTATTCGGCATCTCGATTCATAAGTTTAATGTCATTAACAATGTTTTCGATCTCTTGTTGCTCTTGGGTGTTAGCAGTATTATTTTCAAAAATTTTCTGAAAGAGTTCGCCGAACGCTTCACCCTTTTGTAAGTCCGTAGAGCACACTTTGTCTTCGTAGTTCAATGTGGGAAGCCGCGAGAAGGGTTTGGTGAAGCCTTTCGCAATTTTCCACATTGAACTGTCCTGGGGGTTGATTGATTCCAGGGTTTTTCTCCATTTTTGATTTCTAAATTCGCTGATTAGTTTGTTAACGTGTTTCCCGATGTCATGGAGTCGAACCCTGTCATCAACCTGTCTATGTTGCTGCCAGCGTCTGCGTATGTAGTTTTTGTTAGTCTAGTATATTTTGTGGTAAGTTTTCTCGGTATTGTCCGTGTGTTTTTGTTTTAGTGGAGGCGTCTCTAGCCCTGATGATGGCTGTGGAAAGTTTTTGTATTTCCTCGTCTAATGTGTGTTCGTTCGTAATGTTATTGTTAATTTCAAGATTGTTGTCAAGTGTTTGTCTGTAAAGTTTCCAATTTGTGTTTTTGTAGTCTAGGTACTTACCCTGTGATCTGATTATTTTGTGGTTAGTTTTAAGTTCCAGAAACACAGGGTCGTGGTCCGAGGTCAGAGTTTTGATTGTTATTTGTTGTATGTTTGGGAGATTTTTGGCCACGGCGATATCGAGTGTGCTCGGTGTCATGCCGCTGTAGGGGTAGTGTGTAGGTTCGTCCGTGTAGTGAATGATGAAGTCATGCGTTTCGGCGAACCCGTCCAGAATTCTCCCACTATGATTTGGTGTATGGCAATTTGAATCCCAATGGGGATGCTTGGCATTGAGATCGCCCATCAGAAGGACTCTGTTACCCATTAACATGACTGCATGTAATTCTAGGGTAGTAAGATTATTGCACGGATGATTATATGCTCCAACGCATATGTTTTGGGTTTTTATTATTATATGCTCGAATGACAGATCAAGGTTATTTTGTTGTTCATAACTTAGTGAGTTTTTAATTATGAAAGCTATCCCCCCACCTTTGTGGGTCAAATTGTCCAGTCTGATTACATTGTAGTCTTTTATTTTAAGTTTGTGGGCGGGTTTGAGTCTAGTTTCAGAAATAAGTACAATATCAAACCTATGTTTGTGAATGAAACTGCTTACCATGTGTATTTTGTTAAGCATCCCATTTGCATTGAAAAAACAGATTCTAAGCGTGTCTGATTTGCCGCCGTGTAGTTCAGTTTCTAAAATTGTATCTGTCTAGGTCTGAAACGAATTCATAATAAGTAGTGAAAAATTCAGCATTATTCTGACATTGAGTGAGTCTATAATTTAAATCGCGCACGGCTTTAATTAACTCGCCAATATTAACCAATTTACCTAATTTTGAGAATTCGTTGTTTAAGGCTAGGATGTCGTTCATTGGCGGTCTATTGTTGGGGGGCGTGGCTTGTGGCGGTAGATATACTCTCTCTGCTTGCTTGCTGGGCAGCATTCGTGTTTGTGTTAGTGCTCGGGAGGGCTGGGTAATTTTCTCGATTCTGCGATCTGGCTCGCCGACGGTCCCATACGTTTGCTGTGGGGGTCGGTGCAGGGATGAACTTCGGTTTTAGTGTGTTATTTCGGCTCCTTTTTTCTTCCATTCTGTCTAGTCTCTCCGTATAGAAACGACATTTACTGTAGTTCGCATCGATCGGGGCCCCGGCGGCCAGCTCATCGCTCAGTTTTCTGTTGAACTAGATCTTTTAAGTATCCAGTCCGTGTGAATTATAGTTTAGTATGGGTTGTACTGTGAACGGTCACGTTACTGTCTTCTGTATATGTTGAGATTTTTATGTAGGCATCCGTGTCTTCTGCGCACGTTGTCCCCCTGATAAATGTTCATGATGCTATCCCGTAATTCATCACGGAGGCATCGCGCGTAGAAGTTTTCTGCCGTTTCTATAACAAAGTCTTTGATGTAAGGCATATTTGTCGTATTATGTATGTCGCGTATTCTAGCGTAGCGGTCGTATCCGAGAGTAAGCCTCATACATCTGTTTTGCGCCCTTTGCAATCTATTAAAGTGAGTAGTGGACATTGAACAAAAAACTGGGAACCCATACGTTAGGATTGGCCTAAATATGGTTTTGTATAAAATAAGTTTGTTAGGAAGTGATACTCTAATTCTTCTATTGATTATGGGGTACAGAGCTTTTAAAACCCCTGTACTTTTGTTCTCTCTGTCTTTTATATGCGCCATGAATGTAATTCCACTATCTAGCTCAAAACCAAGATATTTTACTTGCGTTTTCACAGGTATTTCTTGCCCTTGTATGATTAGGGGTGTATAATACCCTCTGTCCTTATTTTGGTGAAAAGTAAGGCTTCGGTCTTATTTGAATTGATATTCATCTTGTTTTCAGCGAGATAGTTTATCAAGGGTTCGTTGATATGGGCGTCCAGCTTTCTGTTCGCAGTTTCGGCGGATTTGTGGTTGCCGGATTTGCCGTTTGCACACCATTATCACCCATGGGTAAATCACAGGTCATAATAGTGTACAGGTGTGGCGACAGTACTGAACCCTGCGGTACTCCCGCCATCGCTATGAAAGGTCCTGTAATTGTTGAGTTGATTTTAATATTAAAGTGTCTTTCTTGTATGTATGATTGAATTATTTTTACAATGTGCCCAGGAAAGTCATTCACAAGCATTTTGTAGATTAACCCACGGGACCATATGGTGTCAAAGGCTTTCTCGCTGTCTAGCGCCACTAGCACCGTTTGTAAGCCCATATTAAACGCATCTTTCGCGTGATGCGCTATTCTCAGGACCTGGGCCACGGTGCTGTGTCCCTCTCTGAAGCCGTATTGTTCCCGTGGGATAATCTGCAGCTGTTGTTCAATGGTTTTAATTCTTTTTAGAATTATTGTGTCCGCAATTTTTGCTATTGTATTAAGCAGGGATATGGGTCGGTAGCTTTCTATATTGTGAGCCAGTTTACCCAGTTTTAAGATTGGTATATTTGCTACTTTCAGACTACTGGGATAGTGTTGTAGTCTGAAAATGGCATTTATTAAATTGTAGATCTGCACGACAGCTTTTCTGCTGAGGTTTTTTAGCAGTATATTACTAATATCGTCTGGGCCCGGAGCTCTCCTATTTTTGAGACTCTTAATTACCTCACCAACCTCTTTAGGAGAGGTTAAAAAAGAGTGTGGCACTGGTAGTGGTTCCAGCTGTTCAAACAGAGTGACGATGTGATTTTGATTGTTATTGTTCTCTTGAGAGTTGACAAATTTATGTTAAATCTTAAATTTTTTATTTTCTATCAAATGAATTAATGACGTATTTGGCCTTTGTTTTTGATAACGGATAATGACAATTGACAATACACATGTGATTATGTTGTTAGATGTTTATAGGTTTATCTTACAAGCTCGAAAACGATAATATTTCGGTACAAATCATGCGCTGTATACAATTTTTGTGTATCATCAATGTTTACCGAGTATAAAGTTGATAAATGACATGTCACCACGAGGAAGCGAGGGCCTCTTTTCTGTCCGATTTGTCTAAAATTGCTGCTTCTTTTTATCTGTTATAAATTTAAGACGTAAATCCGTTAAAATGTACTTAAACCTATTTTTGAATAACATTTTTAAATAAAATTAACTAGTAAAAATATTAATAAAAACATGTCCTTCTTCTTCTGTTAGTTTTTTGGCCTCCACCCTTAAGGTATTTAGCCAGAGCAGGTATTTTAGCTTATGTTACGGGAATATTCATTAAAGAACGTCTGGAATTTTCCATCTTCCCATTGAAAAATCCATGTTCACTCTTTTCCATTGGTTATACAAATTTAAAAACATCAGGAGCTGATATTCTACTAATTGGACCATAAAAAATACTAAACACATCAGACAATAATCACTTCTCGATGACCTATTTTGATAAAGATTTTATCGGAAACATACAAACTTGACTTCCAATTCTGAGACCGCCATATCGACGTTGACACCACGGCATCAGAATAAGAAGTATCTAAAAACATGTTTAAAACTCAAATATTTTAAAAAATATTCCAAGAACACAACTGGCCTCTTACACATTTCTTCAGTAACCAACATTTTGTTAACTGCGGAATTATATCTTATTAGGAAAAAGATTATTAAAAAAAAGCACTAATATTAATTATAAAACGAGTATAAATACCCTTTTTGAATACTTTTTCCAGTTTAGTGCTTAATCATAATACTAATAATAAGGGAGTATAGACCCTTACTGTAAAAGGAATAAGTATTGTAGGTATACTACTTTGTTGTTGTGATTATAAAGACTATTTAAATATAAATTATGAAATTGTTATAGTTAATTAAAATATATATTGCAATTTCACTTTTATAAATTTAATTGATGAAATCAATAATTGATATTAATAAAAACTCTTATTAAGACAATCTTGAAAAAAAAAATACAAATTAAAAATTAGTATTATTTATATTTGACTTCAAATATCAATCAATAATTCTTATATAAATTGTCTTATTAATTGAGTTTTTAAATATTTATGAGCCTTTAAAAGTCGTCAAAATCTTTTATAACATTTTTTAGGAATTGTTTAAACAATTTAATTTTATACAAAATTGTCACATGGCAAACTGCTTTATATAATATTTGGCATATTTTTAAAGAATTCTAACAAAAAATAGTTTTCGACACTCATGCGCCAATTCTTCCTAAATTATAAAGAAATTTTACATCTTTATTGATTGCAAGAACGCACGTTAAAAATACAATTTCCTTTGAAACTGTCAACTAATAATACTGAAACGTAGTGAATATAAAATTGGAGCTCAGTTCCTTCCGATTTTTCGAGGTGACACATGAAAAACGAACTATTTATGTCGTGATATATGAAAACTATCATTAAGGTATTTTTCGCTACATAAACGGATTATGTTGTAATATCCTTGATTAGACATAAAAGTAAATTATGGCGTAAATATAAGCGATCAAAAATTTTCCAAGGACCTAAAGAAATTTATAAAGGAGGCCCGAGAAGAATATGAAGAGTCGATAGCATGCAGCCAAAACTGTAAAAAATTATACAAATATATTAGATCTTCACTGTCATCAAAAGTATCCATTCCTTTACTAAACAAATAGTCCGTCAGATAGTGACAGGTTTAGGTGCCCCATTTTCGCATACAAGCCTCGAAGAGGGTTGAAAAGTACTTCGATTTTAAGTAGAATAAAAGAAAATTTACGAGTGGCTGCTGGGGATAACACATGGAAAATTCGATTTTCCTTAACAAACATGAAAGGTTATTTGTTGCCCATTTTTCCACTCAAGCCGTTTTCACTACATGATTAATTAATAGAACTAGGCTTCAGAAAACCAAAGGCTTTAATGTTGCAAGTGGCTAAAGGGTTGAAATAAGGGCGTAATTTTCTAAGGAAAAATCGAGATTTTGCCCGATTTTTCCACACAAGCCCATGGAATGTATGAAAACGAACCTCGCCACTAGTCCGAAAAACATATTTTCTTGAATGACCCGAATGTATAAGTACATTTTGAGGTCGGAAAATTTTTCTGATAAGGAAAATCGAATTTTCCATGTGTTATCCCCAAGAGCCACTCGTAAATTTTCTTTTATTCTACTCAACATCGATGTACTTTTCAACCCTCTTCGAGACTTGTATGCGAAAATGGGGCACCAAAATCGGTCACTATCTGACGGTCTAAAAGAAGACGGAAGTCCCTGCCAAAATAATTTCGAAATGGCGAAAAGTTTTCACCAATGAACCTCCCCAGGATCAGTTACCAGATATCTCACCCGAAAGAATCCCTTCTTCCTTAGAACGGCTGAATTTTACTCCTGAAATTGTCAAACGTCACCTTTTAAAATTAAAAAACAATTCCTCTCCGGGTCTAGATCAAATATCTTCTATTTTTAAAAAAATGCTCTAATACCATATCAGTTCCTTTATCTATTATAATGTCTTTGTCTTTTAATACACACATATTACCCTCTATCTGGAAAACAGCTTCTGTAACACCCATTTTCAAGAAAGGAAACAAACTAGACTCTAATAACTACCGCCCAATCAGCCTCACACCCATAATCTGTAAAGTTAAGGAATCCATAATAACAGAGTACGTTTCTCAGTTTCTCTTAGCGGAAGAAATCATTCCCAAACAGCAACATGGATTTGTAAAAGGGCGATCAATCATGACCAATTTGCTCTGGTGTGTAAATGAGTGGACAGTTTCATTAGACAGGAAAAAACCCATAGACATTATTTACCTGGATTTTGCGAAAGCTTTTGATCGTGTGCCGAAACGAAGATTACTACATAAGTTAGAACACCTTGGTATACGTGGTGATTTACTTAAATGGATCGAGTCATTCTTAACTGATATAAAGTACTGTGTTAAAGTTGGAAATTCGCATTCACTTGAAAGACCAGTCTTGAGTGGGGTTCCTCAGGGATCCGTTCTGGGTCCACTCTTATTTATAATATATGCCAGTGACCGTCAATTCCATATCAAGTGCAACAATATTTTTTACGCAGATGACACTAACATATTTAGTGACCCGTCTTTGAATTTCCAACAGCTTCATGATGACCTTGACTTCATCTATAACTGGTGCTCAGATTGGATGCTACCTCTAAATACAAATAAAAGTGTAGTTCTCCATATTGGTAAAAATAATCCTCGTCATAATTATTTTCTAAATGGTCATACGTTAAATAAAGTAGGATTGACGCACATGCCTTAAATTTGCGAAATCGCCATACTATCGCCATGCCACGACATAGAACTGCCATGTTTCAACGGTCATTTAGCTATAATGTCGCTAAAGTATACAATTCACTAAATACACACTTAAAATCATATTTGAGTACTAGTTCATTTAAAATAATGTTAAAATCATATTTTCTTGGTAGCCAAGCAAATGAAAATATTTAATTCATATTCTATTTTATTTGTTTTATTTAATTCTTGTTCTTAATTTAAATTTGAATTCATCCGTAGGCATTCAGCGTAATGTAGAGTAGGTTAGGTTTAAGTTAGTTTTAGGATTTGTGTTATGGTTAAGTTGAATGGCCATTTGGCTAGACTACGCCATTTATACTTTGTAAATGTTGTTTTGCTGGTATAATAAAGACGTTTATTATTATTATTATTATTAAAGTTAAATCTTACAATGATCTAGGTGTTATAATTACTGAAAATCTCAGCTGGTCTGAGCACGTTCTTCAAGTGTCAAAAAAGGCGAACACGAAAATGGACTTATTAAAGAAAACATTCGCAAAAGTGTCTTTTCAAAATTCGATCCGGCTGTATAAATTATACATTCGTCCGATCATCGAGTACTGCGGAGCTGTGTGGTGTCCGGAAGTAGAGCGGGATAAAAATATTCTTGAAAATGTGCAGCGCCAATCAACCAGACTATTTTTCGGACGTATGAGACCTAATTACGCAGAGACTACATATGGCTGAACTACAAACGTTTGAAAATCGCCGTCTGCGGGGTGATATGATAATTTGTTTTCGTATTTTAAAATATAATTTTGGAAATTTAAAATGTATGTTCACCGTGGACAGTGAAAAGCGACTACGTGGCCATAAATGGAAGCTGAAAAAAGAACATTTTTTTACGAAAACGAGGCAATTTTTTTTATTTAATCGAATATTCTACACTTGGAATTCTCTACCGGAGAATGTTGTAAATGCTCCATCTGTCAATGTTTTCAAGAACGAACTTGATAATTTTCTATTTTTTAATTAACATTTCATTTGTTTCATTGTTTATTCATCGGTTGTACCTGTTATTGATTTAGTTTTTAGTAATATTGTTCTATATTCAGTTAATATGGGCTTATGGGTCTTATGGCCCCTGCTCTTATCAAATTATAATAATAATCATGTTCGTCTATCCCCCTACCACATATAGTATATGTTGGCGCGAAAATGGAAATTCCATGCTGTTTTGACAGTGGGCAGTGAGTTGCAGTAACAATTTTTTATTACTTCAATTACTCATGTGTGTGTAAACCACACGATTTTTCCTAAGAGTTTAATTATTTTATATTAATTATTAATGTACCTAAATATATTGTCTAAAAATTACAACAAATTCTACTTGTGCTATTTCAATTAATCTATTTATATATATTATCTTTTAATTGTTGAATAATTTCGTATCTTTCCTCTACTTCAATTTCAATCTTATTTAATTTAAATTTTAAAATTAAAGCCATCTTTTATCTTTGTATACCGTCTCTAGCCATTTGTCAAACACATAAATTAACATAACCGCCTGTGGATGAGATCATGTTCGAGTATGCTAAACATTGACGTCATTACAACCTTCCCCCCGGTCCTTGATGTCGGCCAAAATGCAAGATCATGCCTAAATAACATAATCTACCATAAATGTTTATGGGGCCTATTCTGTAACAATTCCTTTATGTTTAACAGCCTTTAAAAATATTGGCGGCCTTTAAAAGTATATTTGTATTCGTTAATTTACTTATGTCATTATTTAAACAGATTTCTTTAAGATAGTCCTCTAATGTATTTTAAAAATCCGTTTAAATAATTACAGAAGTAAAGAAGAAAATATTTTTAAAGGCCGTTAAATATAAAGGAATTGTTACAGAATAGACCCCTATGTTGGTTTATGCCGCGAAAAATACCTTATAGTTTCGATAGAACCGGCAACCTCGCCTTTAGAAGACGAGTGTACATCTAAGGTCGTTGATGTGTATCGTTTATCGATTATTTTTCGCTTTTGAGTGTTTTTGTTGAATTTATTTTACTATTGTTTTTGTTTGAACTTTTTTGTGCTATTTCTGTAAAATTTGTGTTTTCTTAAATTTTTTTTTTTTTTTTAAATTATGTTTATTTTAACGACTTCTTACAAAGTATCCAATTAGATTCTTCCTGTATATGTGTAGATACTTCGAAAATAATAATCAGTTTCTCCTTTCATTGATTAACTGTTTTTCTTTAAACTTAATAAACCCTTAATTCAACAAAAACGCTCACAATCTTTCATTTAGTATTAAGTTCTTTAAAAGATGATAGATAAATCAATATTATTTTAGTACTTAATTTGTGTTGAGACAATCAAATTAGCTTGTTTGTTTATGTCTAGTAATGTATGGTCTATTTTCAATGACACTTGACAGTTGAATGACCATTCATTGCAAGATGACTTTTGTCATATTTTGTACTTGTACTGATTACCGTTTCTAATAAAGCGTTTTTTGATACTTTTCAATTTACAACTGGAAAGGACTCTTATTGAAAATAATAAATAATACTTCTATGGCACATTGCTCCACTCAACAATTTGTGAAAGAAGGAATGTTACATTTCTAGCAATTCTTCTATATTCAAGTTTCATTTCTGATCCAAAGATATAACGAGCGTTCTTGCAACATATGATCTTATCGTGCATACTACTTTACTGCTAATTACTTACTTAAGTTGCAATTTTGGTTTGAAAGTGGGTAATCGCTCTGGAAACAAATGTTTGCGAATGCTTGACAGTTCAGTAGCGTGAGCCAAACCGTACACCAAACTTTCCCAAGTACCATAATTAACACCTGGACCAGGACTAATTTCACCTTCTTCCCACATTTCCAAATATGACACAACGGAATTTAGAGTACCTGGGAATTTGTCCTGGACAAATACCAGTCCCAAGTCGGAAGGGATGCTGTCGAAGCCACAGGCACTCACGATATATACACCTGTAATTACGTAACTAGCTGTGGTATGCATACTTTCAACGGCGAACAACTACTAGACTAATTTTGTTTACAAAAATCGAATTGCAAGCATTCAAGGTGTTTTCATTTATTTATTTATTTATTCACAGGCCTTGTCCACTTTCAGTACAAAGTTACAAATAAAAAAAACCTCAAATAGAGTCAATCTAAATAATATGACATAATAATGATAAACTAATAAACAAACAATAAATATATTAACATGTACAAAATCGAAACAACTAATATTAAGACTAGGGAATTTAAGTCAAAGTAAGTTTTAACACCCTCACAAAATTAGAAAGGCTTGAATTAAAAAATTCTAGACCATCAGCACAAGCATTAGCGCTTCGTGAAACTCTAGGCATGAATTAATTGAGGCCAGTATTAGTTCTCATGTAGGGCTGATGAAAAACTATTTATTGATATTGTGCTTCTAGTTGGGCTGCTAACAACATGTAGGGAAGTCAATCATATACTTAATGGGCTTAAAAAATAATTTCAGATCTGCCTGATCTCTTCTTATTCTCAAAGTTGGTAAGGAGAATGTCTCTTGTAGTGCCGCAAAATCATAGGAATAGTCATCTATCCGTGGAATATTTGATTTAAATGCTAAGTAGCGAAGAAATTTTCTCTGAACCTGTTCTAATCTATGAATGTGACAAGTATACTGGGGATTCCAGACTGAAGAGTAATATTCTAGCAGAGGCCTAACAAGACTACAGTACAATAACCTGATAGCATTAATACTTGCAAAGTCTCTTTATAAACCCAAGCATACCAAGTGCTCTGGGTACTATTGTGTCAATGTGATTGACAAATAACACCCAGATCTCGAATGGATGCCACATGGGACACTGGTGTACCCTTAATATTATATTCATAATCAATCCAGCTGATCTTCCTAGTAAAGGATATCGAGTGACACTTAGTGATGTTTAGGTCCATAGCATTATTCGCACACCACTCATCAAGCCTAGGGAGATCAGAGACAATCCTCAAGAGATGAAACTGCTAGGTTACACTTTAGGTTATCAGCAAAGCATAAAAATTTGGCAAACTTGAAACATTCTGAGATATCATTTATAAATAATAAAAATAACATAGTTGTCAAATTATTATAAGGATTATTTATGGTTATAATTCGGAATCGACTTAAAATATGGCTCCAAAAGTCACAAAATATTTTAAAAATTACAGTAAAGACGTATATTAGCATTCTTAATGCTACTTATTATCAGTTTAATGTATTTTTCTCGTTGTAACTATCATAATTGAAGGTGATTTTCAGGAAAGTACGCAATTTATTTTGAAGTGTGACAGCAGTGTAAAGCAAGCGCCGTAGTCGTAAGTACTGATTCATTCATAAAACGCGTGCTCGTACCGCAGATAGGCAAGCTCGCACAAACCATACCCACTCGAATTAACAGCCGGAGACGGCGATAGTTCGTTGTAATCTGGCAGCCGATGTGACAGCTCTGTTTGTCTATTATAAAACATAATCTGAATGCTTGCAAGAAATAAGCGCTTAATTATGAATGAACTAATTAGTCTAGTAGTTTTTTGTTGTTCCATACTTTTTAGCATCGTTGCCATAAATGTATACTGTTATTTTCCTATTAGTCCCATCTCTGTGTGTATTATAGGAAGAGTGAAATAGAAAAATAATTAGGTGTCTGTTCTTTATTTTAAGAATTCTTAACAATGAATAAAATGGCGTGGCAACTAAATAAATAAAGTAGTTTTTAATGTATAAATAACTATATGGAATTAGAACATCATTATGTCACCCAATAAGCCAAGAAGCGGAAACTTCTTATGCGGGAGTGCGTTTAAAAACCCCGCACGGCGCGTCTGACCACATAGAATAGGGTCCAGACGCGCCGTGCGAGGTTTATAAACGCACTCCAGTGTTGCAAATGTGGAAGCAAAATTGCTTACATTTAAAAGAGATGTAGAGCAATGGCAGATTATTGTGATGATATTTTGCGGATTTCAACGTATATAAAAAAAGCTTACTTATTCTAGGAGACATAAAAGAGCATCTTAATTAAATAGGTAGTATCTCAGTTGAGTAGTTTTTATTTGAACATACATATTTTTAGGTAATTTAAATATAATTGAATTAAAATAAATTGCATTACAGTCAAATCAGGTAAATTTGGACCAATGGGGCAACATTAACCCTAGTACCATCAGGTGACGTCGGATACGACATCGACGTAGCCATTTTGTCCGTACGAGAAAGAGGAGGTGGGCTAGCGTTCGGTCCGCTTAAGTACCCTCCTAGACAGTCTCTACATGCACGCTGAATTAGACGAGTGTAACGTGGTTTTTTCTATCATTTGTCGCCTAAAGTGTCGGATCCGACTCCACCTGGTGGTTTATGCAATAATTTTTACATTTATTTTTATTTATGCAAAATGGCTAATCGAAGGTTGCTATCAAAAAAAGAATTATTGGCCGAAATTGCGAAAATAGAAGAGGGGGACAGTGACGATAAATCAATAACTGGCAGTATAAGTGAAACAGAAGATGCCGTTTTATCAGATGATGATCCAGAAGATGACGATTATGTGCCTCCTGCAGATTCCGACGAAAGTGACAACTCCATGGAGCATAATAATACATCAAGTACGGAAGCTCTGAAGCAGGTGAGAGAAATTTTGTTCTGGGTAAAGATAATACAACTATTTGGACTGACACACCGTTGAGTAGCATTTTTTCTCGCTGCCGTGCAAAGAACATTGTTACTCATCTTCCTGGACCAAAAGGTAGAGCCAGAGGTCTTACAAGTGTGATAGATATTTTTCATCTTTTTGTTACCGACGAGATGATTGAAACGGTAGTGAGGCACACTAATGAGGAAATCGAGAAATGGAAACTGACATATACTGGTGATTCTCAACAATCGTACACTAGTCTGACCCATAAATCGGAACTAAAATCATTCATTGGTCTTCTATATATGGTTAGTGTGCTGAAACAATTAGGCCTGACAGTGCTAGATATTTTCTCCCCAGTTTTTGGTCCTAGTCTATTTCGGTGTGCCATGGGCAAAAATCGCTTTGAGTTTTTACTGCGGGTTCTTCGATTTGATTCTAAAGTCACAAGAGCAGAACGGAGAAAAACTGACAAATTTGCGCCTTTCAGAGAATTTTGGAATTTGTTTGATCGCAATTGCAGGGAAAACTACACACCATCTGAATACGTCACCGTTGATGAGACTTTGCTCAGTTTTAGAGGCAGATGTCCATTCAAAATGTACATTCCAAATAAACCTGATAAGTACGGATTAAAAATTGTTTCCCTTTGCGATGCTAGAACATATTATTTCTGTGGAGGAATCCCATATGTTGGCAAAGAAGCCAGACAGCAAAGTGATTTGCTGTTACCAACACAATATGTGCTGACTCTGACAGAATGTATAAAGAACACCAACAGAAATGTGACGACTGATAATTGGTTTTCATCTTGTCAATTGGCTGAAGAACTTAGAAATAATAAACTAACTTTAGTTGGCACGCTCAGAAAAAATAAGAAGGAGATACCAAAATCATTTATTGATGTAAAAGGACTTCCTCCTGAAACATCAAGATTTTTGTACGATGATGAAAAAATGATAGTGTCGTACGTCCCAAAAAAAAAAAACGTAATTCTAATCTCATCCATGCATTCCCTTGGAGATATAGATCCACTTACAAACAAGCCCGAGATAATAGAGTTTTACAACATGACAAAAGGTGGAGTGGATGTTTTTGACCAGTTGTGCCATTCTAAAACCACAAAAAGGAAATCAAACCGTTGGCCTATGCGGTACTTTTTTGGTGTTCTTGATGCTGCTGCAGTAAATGCCTTCCTAATTTATAAACTAAATGTGGATAACCTTGTGTCACGGTCTCAATTTCTAAAAGACTTGTCATTCGCTTTAACAGCTAGTCATATGGAGCAGAGAATGGAAAATCCAAGGATAACAATTAGTTAACGAACGCAAATTAGTGCCTTGCTGAATAAAGAACTTCCCGTTGCGAGCATGGCTGATGATACCCATGAAGTTCGTTCCAAAAGACCAGGTCTCTGTGCCTTCTGTGATAGGCAATAGAAAAGAAGAGGAAACCATACTTGTGGCCACTGTAAAAAAAGTGTGTGTGGTGAGCACAAACGAATTGTTTGCCCCCAACATTACAATATCAATAAATAACTTTTTTATTTTTGAAATGTTTTTAGACGTTTAAATATTTGTTGGTCTTCGAATAACTCTTTTTAAGTTCTAAATAAGATATCTTTTATTCATTAATACCTTTATTACAGAAAATAATGATAAAATAAGGGTAGTGTCGTATCCGACTTCACCTGGTGAGATATGTCCCAAGGTTCACCTGGTGGTACTAGAGTTAAACCAGACCATGAATAAAACTTTGATGTTTTTTTATAAATTATGTTTTTATATATGTTCCAACACAAGCGTATCTGGCTGAAATGCCACTAAAGAAAGGTTCTAAAAAATTATAACTAATAACTGACCTGGGGTCTCTACATTAAAACTAATATGGTTTAATCTTACCCGTAGCCTTTAAATTGTAAGAAATGAGTAATTTCTCTCGATGAAAATACTTTGGTCAATGTTACCCCAAATCCAATATAACTTTGGACCACACCCAAAAATATATTTTTTTATATTTTCAATAAATTTTAATTTAAAATTCTTATAGATCATTTTGCAGGAACACCAGTAGGTGCATCAATTGTGCAACAATAACAAATAAATTCAGATTTATAATAAATATCTGGTCCAAAATTACCCGATTTGACTGTACAGAAAACTAAGTATTTTTTCCAATAACCTCTTTCTATTTGCAATCATCAATCAGTCTTTTCAAGAAGAAATAATTTTAACAGTTGATTGTATGGCTCAAAAAAAAAGAAGCAATTATAAATTATAATTAAGAAGAATGTTGTAAAAATCGCATATATCTACATTATAATTTAATAACGAATTTTAAGTATGCATATGAATTCAACATATGAATACATTTTTTATTAAAAAACAAACAGAGTAGGTGTGTAAGCAGTTAAAAGTTTTTGTGATTAAAATGTAGGAATTTATGAGGAAATTTGTAAGCAATCTAGTGATTTTCCATTGACAACACTGTTCTTATATTTGTAACTAATAGCGTCTTCGATTTCACTGCCCTGCCTGCGTGGAGTGCACATAAAAGGTGAACGATATATCGATACCGGTTACATTTCAGATTGAAAAGTAACTGGTATTGACATATCTCCCACCTTTCGTATGCACTCAGTGCAAGCTGTGCACTAGATTCGAAGACGCTATAAAACTATTACCTAAAAGTGTTATATGTTCCTATTTTTTTGGGTTTTTGAATCTTTTCTGTCGATGTTAACATATTATATCAATTATTAATAAGAAATGGTCCACAAAAAATGTTTCTAAAGTAGGTATTGAAAAAATAGAGAGATATTGCACATTTCTATAATGTCAGCCACAAATAGTGACAACGTAATTAGAGGCAAATAAATTCCATGCTAAAATAAGACTTATTGCAAACCTGAACTTTTGACATTAAATTACATGTCCTTATACATATGTCTAACCTCATTTTAAAAAATTTTAAATTAAAGTTAATCTTTTTTGTTGTCTATAATAGTACATAATATGGAAAAGGCATTAGAAATAACCATTTTAGAAGGTTTAGATGACGATGATATTAAATATTTATTATTAAAAACTTCGAACTGATACAAATGTCGGCGAACGCACCTAAAAGCTATAAAGTCGCCACTAGAGAGATATTGCAAATTTCTATAACACCAGCCACTAATAGTGACAACGTAATTAGAGTCAAATAAATTCCATGCTAAAATCAGACTTATTACAAACCTAAACTTTTGACATTAGAATCCTTGTTCTTATACTTATTTTTAACCTCATTTTAATAACTTTATATCATCTTTGTTGTTTTCTGTAATAGTACATAATACGGAATAGGTATAATAAATGGCCATTATAGGCTATTTAGATGATGTTAATATTAAATATATATTATTAGAACATTTCGAACCTATACGAATGTTAGCGAGTGCACCCGAAAGCTATAAAGTCGCCACTATATACTGCCAGTAAACATCCACAATTAAGTACAGGCACAATCTTTAATAAAGTCAGTTCTAGAACGTAAACAATCTGCGCATGCTCAGATGTCAAAATAAGAGCGGCGTTAATAGTAAACTTGCAATAGAGAGTTATTGCAAGTTAACTTATGGTCAGTCAATATTAGCGCCGCTCTTATTTTGACATCTGAGCATGAGCAGGTCGTTTACGTTCTAAAATTGACTTTATTAAAGATTATGCCTGTCCTTAATTGTGGATTTTTAGGGACAGCAGATAGTGGCGACTTTATAGCTTTCGGGTGTGCTCGCCGACATTCGTATCAGTTGCAAGGTTTTTAATATTAAATATTATTTAATTTCATGGTCATCTAACCTTCTAAAATGGTAATTTAAAATGCCTCTTCCATATTAAATACTATTATAGAGAACAAAAAAGATGAACTGTAATTTAAAATTTTTAAAATGAGGTTAGAAATATGTATAAGGAAAAGGTTTTTAATGTCAAAACTTCAGGTTTGCAATAAGTCTTATTTTAGAATGGAATTTATTTGTCTGTAATTACGTTGTCATTCTTAGTTGCTGACATAGAAATTTGCAGTATCTCTCTAATATGTGCATGTCGGATCGTTTAATTCTTCTTTCTAAGTGCCTTTTTGGATTTAATCACAGACATGACTCGTATCTCTGTCTTTGTCGGTCATGGCCTACTTTGCAAACATTTTTTGTAGACCACTCTCTATTAATATTTTAAATCCTATGCAACACATGTGTATTATCTGAGTAAATGAAATGATCGTCTATTAACGCTTTCTAATTTTTTACCTTTTTCCTGTGCATCCTTGTGATACTTCAGTTGTACAGATTCCAGAAACTGTGGCTCTCCACTGACGTCAACATAATGTGCACCAGCTTCAATGCATGCCTTAACTACTGGCTCACCCAAAAATCGATAAGGTCCACAGCAATTTATAACAATTTTGCCTTTTTTAGCCATTCTTAGGAGGGATTCGTCATTTTTAATGTCTGACTCGATGATTGGTATGCCTGACAAATCAGCTTCTAAAAATTATTTATTCACTAAATTTTGCTTATTTATACATAAATTCAAGATAAATTTAAAAAAGAAAAAAAACCCTGAATTCCAAACGCTTTTACCCGTAAATGTTTAATTAAAAGGCGTATCTTTCTCATGATGCGATAAAAAGAAAGTATGACATTGCGCACGTGACGGTGACGTGCTGTGGTGTGGAGGTGGAGCTTTTAATTACGTTTATGGCCAGAAGTTTGTTTACATTGGTATTTGACTCGTTAAATAGCAATCTTTGGAATATTGTGAATTTTAGCACAAAAAAAAACTATCTCGTGGGTACTTCTGTTTTAAGTTTTCTACAGTTGATAGTTCTAATAGTTTTATTTAAAGGTTAGAAATAGAAATGAATCCGCTCGATTTCAACCAATATGCATGCCAGGCCAAAAAGGTCAACTGACCTAGCTCTGGAAGATCTAAACATACTGCTTTCAAAGTCAATAGATGACAAAGAAATCGCAATAACCACTTTCTTAGATATCGAAAGAGCGTTCAATAATGTCTCAACCAAGTCAATAACGAAGGCTCTAGAACAGAAAAAGATCCCAGCAGTAACAATATGCATAGGATATGCGGACGACCTAGCAATTATCGTCAAGGAACAATTTGCAGGCACAGTCTCGAAGCGATATCAAACAGCTCTAAACATAGTGAACTACTGGTGCAAAAAGGAGCAATTGTCCAATATTTTCTATGGTCCAATAAGGCACAAAAAACAACAGTTGTACTATTCACACAAAAACGGGTAACTACAGGGCTAAGATCACTAGTACTAAATAACATTGTTATCCATTTGTCATAGAAGCCAAATACAGTCATATTTATGACCTTATGGTTATACACAAGGGTGATAAGACCCATGATTATCTATGGCGTAGTGGCGTGTGTAACCAAACTGCACAGGCAAGTGCAATAGGCCGACTTAGCGGAAATCAGCGACTCACCTGTCTAAGTGTCACAGGCGTGGCTATGCATACTATCCTTACTGCAGCAATTGAGGTACTATTAAACGACACGCCACTGCACATCTACATAAGGGTGCTTCATTTTCAGGCAATATATTTTTTTTCTCTGTGCTACCTGAAATTCTAAAACTTTATAAAAAATAAAACATTATGCCGCCGGGTAAAAGGTTCTAAATGCAATAGCGACTTAGCTCATTCAAAAATTCGATTTCCTATTTAAATAACATAGGAAACATTTTTTTTTGTTTCAATTTAATATTTCGATATTAAAAAAATTTATTTTAGGAAAACCCCGTGAATAGCTTTGTAGGGCATGAAATTTGCTACAAAAAATTTCTCTAAATAAATCCTCTCCAACTAACAGTTTTTAAGTTATAGAGATAGAAATATGAATATTAATTATAGTTTACATCAAATCTTCTTTATGTTAAAATTTATTAACAATTATCAACAATCAATGCTAATCAATACGATTGAAGAGCAAAAACTTCTGTTTACATCAATGGACGTATAGACGAAGTCAAGAGTAGCGTCACTGTGGTTAGAAATAAAACTAAAAAATTTTAAAATTAGAATATAAACAATAATTTAAATTTTAGCATATTGATAATTTGATTATATAATGATTATTAATTGAAATTTATATTTATTAAATTAATTTAAAACTAGTTTTTGGAATTAAAAACCTGAATCATATTACGACTCGATTGTAGCGTCCTAATGTTTATAATAAGTTATTATTATATGTATAAATAATAATTTTTTGTTTAAAGAAGATTTAACTCAAAAACTGTTAGTCGGAGAGGATTGATTCAGAAAAACTTTTTGTAGCGAATTTTATGCCCTACAAAAGCTATATACAGGTTTCTCCTAAAAAATTTGTTTTAATATCGAAAAATCAAATTGAAACCAACAAAAAATTTTTCCCATGTTATTTAAATGGGAAATCGAATTTTTAACTGAGCTAAGTCGCTATTGCATTTAGAACCTTTTACCCGGCGGTTAAATTTTTTATTTTTTATAAAGTTTCAGATTTTCAGGTAGCACAGAGAAAAAAAATATTGCCTTCATACAATATGACAAAATTAAATTCAAACAAAATCTCAACACTAACCACTACCGACATACCAAAATCACCTTCCTGTTTTGATAATGTCAAATCGACAAGGAGCAAAAGACGAACTCCATAAAAGTACCTTATCAAGAGAAATACCAGCCAGAATATCACCACATGGACCACTGCATGCAGTGTATTTTTTATTATTGTAAATATAGATATGTGTGAATACTAGAAAACCTGAGCGAGATAAGTAGTTAAAACAAAGTGATCTTAGCCTGGGTAGCAGGCTGCGAACTAGCCCGATAAGGCTTAGATAAGGTCATGGCAGGCCCCGAACCCTTCCGTTGAATTGCTAAGGCAGTGTGCAAGGCAACCATCAAACAATGGATGTAAATAGTCTTATAAATGGTGGAACAAGTATTCTTTGATTTAATTTTACCATTTTTTATTGTAAATACTCCTTTTAATTGATGTTAGACTTAATATCTGCAGATAAAGTATCTTTTTGGATTCTAAGAACAATGATGCTTTGATTTTCAACTAAATTTATCTATAATAAACATTACTTGAGATTTCTTTTATAATAATAATAATAATAATATTCTCCCTAATTCCCTCCCTTGTGTAGGGAAAGGCAGGCTATTATTATAATTTGCCGTAGCGCTCCGGGGCGACAGCATTATCTCATAAAATATGTGTTGTCTTTAGCAAATGCTCAGCCTTAAGAATGTTAGTGAACATTTATAATTCTATTAAAATGGCTAAAAATACCCAATATTAACTTAACATTTAACAAACAAGCTATCTATTTCAGACAATACATCCTTAAAAATAATCAAATCAGCCGATCATGGGAAAATTAAATTGAATCTGCTAGATTGCCCTGCAAGCGTCCTATGAGCTTATGTCATTAAAGAAAAACCTTAATTTAAAGTATTATAAATATTTATATTTATCATTAAGGTCCTTGTTACATAGTTATTTCAATTTAATTTAACTCAAATTCTATTATGCTTTATTTCTACAGGTTCTAACGGACCATTTTAATTTTCGGCTCCACATTATGTAATGCATGAACTTGATGAGATTTCATCGGTTAAGTATCATACCTCTGTAATATTTTGTAGCATGCATCTTTCTATGATATCCTCAACTTTCATACGTCATTCCCCTTCCTTCCGTCACTCTAACCAATACAATTAAAATGGGGAAAGTGCCTACATGTCATGTATACATTCACTAGTAAAAGCAAGTAAAAGTATTGCAACCTACCGCACCCAGGTACCTTAATTTATTAATTATTTTATTAAAGAAAAGTTGCATTCTTATTAAATTCAAAATACTTCATTTAACGAAATGTCTCCCAGATAATTAAATCTTATTTTCGACACCTAATAAATAATAGCTATAACCCTGCCGTAAGAGATCCAGTTTCTTACAAATGTCTGGGAACTCGATTTAAACATACAACATAAGTTGTCACGAAGTAATAACCATTAAAATTCTTAACGCACTTATCTTAAGTCAGTTTGAATAGGACCGTTTTTTTCGATACACCAACTTTTTAAATCAAGTAATAAATCAGCCACCCCCTATCCGCCCAAATTCGTTCACTGACGTCACAAAAACTAATTAAATCGAGTATAAAGATCCGATTTAAGGGGACTCGAAAGGCATTAAGAAATCAAACTCAGTTCAGTTGATTTCGAGCTCCAGTCGTATTATTCTTCAAATCTAGTATAATTGAAGTTCAGTACCTTTCCTAAACCCACGCAGTTCAAATCTTATCTTTATCCGACGCTCTTTAGCCCGACGACCTACCTCCCGAACGTTCTCACGTCTCGACGCTCGACGTTATCTCTTTATCCGACACCCAATATCTCATCTGACGTCCTACGTCCTTGCTTCTCTACCTTCTACGTTTGGCGTTCTGCGTCACGACGCTCTTTTTCCGTCACGCCGCTCTAAATAACGACGCCAACGTCTCAACATCCCTGCTAACTATCCCGACACAAGATAACGCTTCCGTACGAACACAAAAATATAAAATGTCTGAAATAGAAATAGACGATAATATACACCCAACGGTCTGCATATCCGATGGTGAGTTAATAACTTAACAACCAAATTAAATTTGTAAAATGGGAATTTACTGTTGAATAATGAGTATTACTGTATAACTCATTATTATTCAATAATGGTCAACCTTTACATTTGAGGAATTTGTTGCTTGCCGACATCGCATTTAGCTCGTCCAGATGTGTATGCTACGGGCCATATTGCCTTCAAATTATTGTATCACTGTAAAAGATAATAAGAGTCTGACTACCGAACTGTCAATGAACCCTCGCAAATATCCACGATACACAGACTAACGGTATGTTCCTGCGCATGCAGCTGACTGACGATGACGTCACGTGGGACATAGAAATATAAGCATTAAATGAGAGATAGTGTTTAAAATTCGATATTTTGCCAATTTTAAATTTTATGCAGTTACTTAAGCTTTATTGGTTATTTTGTAATATATTCGTTTACAAATATGAAGGTTTAAGGTAAATAATAGTAATAAAAATATTAATTTTTCTCATAAATTAAAGGTATTTTGTGACAATGTTGAAATACATGGTCGATTTTTGGAAATAAAACAAAATTTGATTTTCTCGAAAACTGTCGACTTTAGAGCGTATGACCAAGAGTACCTTTTTTGTGTAGAAAACATTGGCGGTTCAAATAAGCGTCTCAAAACCGTACTTTTTCCAGTGGCGTAGACATTTTTTTTTTTTCAATTTCAACACCCTGCATCTCGAAAATGGTGCATTTTAGAGGGTAAGTTAATAGAAACGTTTTTTCATATTTTTGGAGCTATCACGTCCTGAAGTCCTGCGCATATATTATGAAACACCCAGTATATAGGAAAATATAGTCACTACTAACACAAAAACATATAAATTATTAAATTATTTTACACTACTCAATCGAAAAGTGTCAAAATAACTTGAAAGTTCGTCCCCCATTAAGTCATGCGCGGTTTGGACGAATTTTGAATCGAAAGTCAGCATACCTTTAGTATGTGTAACCTCGCAAATATCTACTAAATAACAGCTCAGCTGATTGGGGTAAATGACACATCGGACGACTAGACACACATTTATCCGAATATAACTGTTTTAAAGCGATGAACCAGAAATCACCATGGTTATACTCTTGAAATTACGTGACTAAAACCCTAAGAAGACAACCGGTTATTGTAACGCATTAACGTTAAATCGTTTTTAAGGAATAGGTATGACAAGAAATTTTGACATTTAATTTCTAGGTTAATTTTATGAAACTGGCCGGAATAAAATTGTGTGATGTTGATATGTTACCAAAAAGAATTATATTTGTGTAGACTGGATGTTACAATTTAATAAGGAACAGTTTGACATGTTTTTTACATGATGTCAGAAGTATTTTTTAACCGACTTCAAAAAAGGAGGAGGTTATCAATTCGTCGCGATATTTTTTTTTATGTATGATCAGCGATTATTCTTTAACACGGTGTCCGATTTCAATTATTCTTTTTTTGTTAGAAAGGGGGTACTTCAGGGGTGGTCCTATATAAATTTAGTCAAAATCTAATAATTGGGTCCATGAGAAAATCCTCAAACTCTTCATTTTTTATGTATGTTTAGCGATAATGCTTTACCACCTTGTCCGATTTATGATTCTTTTTTTGTTAGTAAGGGGGTACCTCAGGGGTGGTTCCATATAAATTTGGTTAAGATGTGGTGATGGCATCTGCACGTTTTTGAAGTCGGTTTTTTTAAATTTTTAATTTCTAATACTTGTTGATAATTTACGTAGCTAATGCCATTTCCAATTTTGACTGAGCTAATTCTATAATCTAACCAAAAAACACTAACTGCATGTCACTTTCACTTGTCATTATTAACCGGTTATAATTAATGACGTTTTAAAGGGCTTAAATATGACGTTATAGATAGTAACCAAGGATAACAAACATCGCCTTAATTAAAACGGTAAATACCGCAAATTACCGGTTGATCGCTTTAAAACGGTTTATGCTTAATGTTACTACAGGGTTGGACTATCTTAGATAATGTAGGTAGATCTGAACATAAGGGATATTCGTCTGTTATTGCAACGACGGTATCTCAGTAAAAAAGAAAAGGACGAAACAAAGAATTATTAAAGATAATGCAATTCTGAGGACGTCTGCTGTCTATTCTCAAGAATTGTTTTTATTACAAATATTTGATGGCAAGTGGCCTGTTTGAGCGGGACACATGTGAGGTCTATATGAGATACAATTTCTCATTACCTAATATTAAACGAAATTCGTACATACTGAGTTTATTGGAGATCAAAAATAAATTAAGTTAAATATATTTTGAGCATTATTTCATTCACTAATTTGTACCAAACTTTGCATCGAATCCTGTTTTCTCTTAATTAACATTATCACAACGTGGGTATATAAATTATCAATTAATTAACTAGACGATCACTACACTACTAAAGGAAAAGGCCAAATACAGTATGAATTACTTTGAATTTCACAAGGGGAGGGAGGTAGTTAAATTAAAATACGGGCTTTTAATAATTAGCTACAAGACCGGGGGATGGGCAGTTACAGTATAAATTTGTTGTACCTCCAAAATGAGGAAATAAAAAACTAAACTAACTTTGTCTCTCTATCTATAACAAAATGTAGCTTAGATTTGCACTTTATAACTGATAAAAAATGCAATAATTAAAATGTTTATATTTCTGATTTATTCGATGATGATGATAATTAAATAGTTGTAGCGTTGTAGAATTATTCATAGCATTCTACTTAAACTGTGGCGATGGCTTACAAGTAGAAAAGTAAATAGTAAGTACTATCAAAATAATCGTGAAGATGTCTATTCTTCGCTAGTCAAAACTGATATTATTGTTACTTGTTATTAAATTCAAGAAATTATTGGCTAATAAATGAAATTAAACGTCAGTCGTAGAGAAAATAAATGTGACCCTTACCATTATATTAAAGGTCGAATGTTACCTTAGTTATTTTTACTTTCTGATGAGTAACGTTTTAATCATCATGCTTATTGTTGTTGTATTCAAATGTATAAATAACTTATAATTACAAAACATCTAATTATATTCGCATAAAAAATAAGTATGTTTACAATTTTCCATAACATTCTGTGGCAAATGGACACCGTCCGACGCCATATCTCTCACACAACACAACAACAACAATTTTCCAATAAATAAATGCAAACTAAAAAGAATTCAATAAAATTGTTCATATAAACCCATAATCAGATTGAATTTTACCTGATTATATTTCGTAGCTGGAAAGGCAAGGGACATAAGTCAAAAATGGCTCTATCAAAAGTCCATAATTTTGTAAATAGGTACTTCTTTTGTCAAAATGTAACTTCTCAAAAAAACTACCTAATAAACTGAATATTTGAAAACACTGCATACACAATGCACTATACACCAAAAGTTTAATTGCATCAACTGTAAAATAATGTACCTGAAGGTCTAAACGTTTAAACGAAAATATAAAAAAAAAAATTTCAAGTATTGGCTAGCATCTCGCTAGAAATCATCACATAGCTTACCTGCGGTTACCAAAAGGTAGACAAAATTATATTTTGCTGACAAACCCGAAATTAACCCCTACACTTAGATAAACTCACCCCGTAAAGATGTAAAAGCTACAAAGAAACATAATCAGAGGTAATATCGTCCTAGAAATTCGAGAAAATCTTCCTCGTGCTAACCAAAGGCTAGAAAAAAATCATTCTCGACGTAGGCCCACGGGAACCACCCCTTTATTTAAATAAACACCATTTAAAACCTTAAAAAATTCAAACTAGCCTAGTATCGACCTGAAAATTCATGGCAATCTTTCTCGTGACACCTTCAAGCTTGAAAAAAATCATCATCGACATAAAGCCACGGGAACCACCCCTTTAATTAAATAAACACACCCTTTGAAACCTTAAAAAATTCAAACAAGCCTAGTATCGACCTGAAAATTCGTAGCAATGCCTCTCGTGGTTCCTTATTGAAGCTAGAAAAAAATCGTCATCGACATAGGGACACGGGGACCACTCCTTTATTGAAATAAACACACCCCTCAGAATCTAAAAAAATTCAAACAAGCCTAGTATCGACCTGAAAATTCTTAGCAATGCCTCTCGTGACACCTTCAAGCTAAAAAAAGTCATCATCGACATTGGGCCACGGGAACCACCCCTTTACTTGAATAAACACACCCTCTAAAACCTTAAAAAATTCAAATAAATTCAAAGAAGCCTAGTATCGACCTGAAAATTTATAATAATCTCTCTCGTGGTACCTTAAAGCTATAAAAAAATCATCATCGACATAGGGCCACGGGAACCACCCCTTTATTTAAATAAACACACCCCTTAGAATCTAAAAAAATTCAAATAAATTCAAACAAGCCTAGTATCGACCTGAAAATTTATAATAATTTCTCTCTTGACACCTTCAAGCTAGAAAAAAATCATCATTAACATAGGACCACGGGAACCACCCCTTTACTTGAATAAACAAACCCTCTAACACCTTAGACAATTCAAAAAAATTCAAACAAGCCTAGTATCGACCTCAAAATTTATAATAATCTCTCTCGTCGTACTTTCAAGCGCGTGAAATTGAAATTTTTTGGATTTTCAAGCGCTTGAAAGTACGACGAGAGAGATTATTATAAAATTTCAGGTCGATACTAGGCTTGTTTGAATTTTTTGAATTTTTTTAGATTTTAAGGGGTGTGTTTATTCAACTAAAGGGGTGGTTCCCGTGGCCTTATGTCGATGATCATTTTTTTCAAGCTTGAAGGTACCACGAGAGAAATTATTATAAATTTTCAGGTCGATACTAAGCTTGTTTGGATTTTTTTGACTTGTCTAAGGTTTTAGAGGGTCTGTTTATTGAAGTAAAGGAGTCGTTCCCGTGGCCCTATATCGATGATGATTTTTTTCAAGCTTGAAGGTACCTCGAGAGAGATTATTATAAATTTTCAGGTCGATACTAGGCTTTTTTGAATTTATTTGAATTTTTTAAGGTTTTAGAGGGTGTGTTTATTCAAGTAAAGGGGTGGTTCCCGTAGCCCAATGTCGATGATGATTTTTTTTTAGCTTGAAGGTGTCACGAGAAAGATTGCCACGAATTTTCAGGTCAATACTAGGCTTGTTTGAATTTTTTTGAATTTTTTTAGATTCTGTGGGGTGTGTTTATTTCAATAAAGGGGTGGTTTTCGTGGCCCTATGTCGATGATGATTTTTTTTCCAGCTTCAAGGAACCACGAGAGGCATTGCTACGAATTTTCAGGTCGAAACTAGGCTTGTTTGGATTTTTTTGAATTTTTTAAGGTTTTAGAGGGTGTGTTTATTCAAGTAAAGGGGTGGTTCCCGTGGCCCTATGTCGATGATGATTTTTTTCAAGCTTGAAGGTACCACGAGAGAGATTATTATAAATTTTCAGGTCGATACTAGGCTTGTTTAAATTTTTTTGAATTTTTTAAGGTTTTAAAGGGTGTTTATTTAAATAAAGGGGTGGTTCCCGTGGCCCTACGTCGATAATGAATTTTTTCTAGCCTTTGGTTAGCACGAGGAAGATTCTCTCGAATTTCTACGACGATATTACCCCTGATTATGTTTCTTTGTAGCTTCTACATCTTTACGGGGTGAGTTTATCTAAGTGTAGGGGTTAATTTCGGGGTTGTCAGCAAAATATAATTTTGTCTACCTTTTGGTAACCGTAGGTAAGCTATGTGATGATTTCTAGCGAGATGCTAGCCAATTCTTGAATTTTTTTTATATTTTCGTTTAAAAAAAAAAACGTTTAGAACTTCAGGTACATGTAAAATAGCTAAATTATAGTTACGCCTTTTGTCTTTCCAGCAACGATTTGATTCAACTATTGAACACTTTTATAATCACCAAAGTTGTCTAAATAAATGTAATTTATTGTTTAATTGAACATGTCAATACTATTCAAAAAGAAGCATACAGAAATTTGGGTTTTGTCATTCGAAATGGACGCCAGTTCTCTGAGCCTAACACTTTAAAAACTATTTTTAACGCTTTTGTACGTAGTAAGCTAGAATATGCGTCCATTGTTTGGAGTCCTGGATATGAAGTATATAGCCAAGCATTAGAAAAAATTCAGCGAAAATTTGTCAAATATTTGTGGTGCAAGCTAGATGGCGTCTACCCTACTCGCAATATTCCGCAAACCATCTTGCTGAATAGATTTGATATCCTTGAATTAGGTACTCGTAGGAAATGTTATTCTATCTGCATTCTTTACAAATTATTAAATTTTAAAATTGACTGTCCCGAACTACTTCGTCAACTAATGTTTAATGTTCCTAGTATCAGAACTCGCTCCCCTTTTTATTTCTATTTTCAAACACCCAGGACAAATATTTTAAAATTTTCTCCAATGTATTTTATGTATCAAAATTTTTGTGAACTTCAAAATGATGTTGATTTATTTTCTATTTCAATTAAAGAAATAAAACGCTTAATTGTGGACTGAGTTAATTATCATAAGACGACGTAATTTTTTCTCCTAACGGAGTTTTTTTTGCGTTTTCTTATGATGTTTATTAAACGTTTATTAAACTATTTTTTGTTTACATATTTTTATGCTATTATTAGTATTTAATATTTTGTTATCATTTTTATGATGTAAATTATACTGTAATTGTAATTATTTTTGTGCCCATCCTGTAATTGGTTTTATACTGTTGGATGGTGTAACCCAAATAAATAAATAAAAAATAAATAATAGACTTACCAATTTCACCTCCCATTTTATCTAGGGCAGCTTTCAATTTATCTTCTGAACGTCCAGATACACCCCATGACAAGTTTCTTCCATTCTCCTTTGCTAGTTTGTGTAAATAAGGAATGCAGTGTATGCCTGTAAAACCTGTTGCGCCTAGTAATATTATATCAAGGCGTTCTGCATCAGGCGCCATTATAACACTGATAATACTACGAAAACAAATTTTATTATAATTTTTAATGAGTAAAGAGGAACTTTTGGTTAAAATACATTGGGAAAAACTTGTTAATTACTTACTAATTTTCACTAATTTGCTTTTAAATGCTTTTTAGAATTAGGGATGTACCAGATTGAGTATTTAGCTGATCTGGCCAGAATCGGAATTCTGGCTGGATCGAGACCTATATGGAAGTACTCCAACAGCTTAACGTAATATAAAACTCCGTAATTACCGCAAATTTTGCAGATCTATTCATACCAAAATATTATAAAATGAGCAACAGTAAAAAAAAAAACAATTAAAAATTATTTTACAAAATTACCAAATAATTTAACGAAATGAGCTCAAAATTAAACAGGCACAGCTAAAACCTGAGAATGAGCTTCATGTGAAGTGCCAACATGTTTCTATACCACCTGTGGTAAAAGGACCTTAATTTATTACATACCGCATTATTGCAAACATGGCTTTAAAACTGTTAGATAAAAGCATCGAGATAGAATAAGTAGATGCTATGATGATACTAAAAGTGTTCACACCTTTTAATTACTCGAACTAGTGGAGCTAGTCAGTTTGGGTTAGAATAATTGCTTAATTTAAATGATATAACATTCTGTGAATCTTCAAATATAAAATTATCGACTTCAAATAAATGAAACTTCGACCATAAGTTGCCATTTTGATTAAACTTTTACATCACTATTGGCACCGCTAAGGGCATCCATCTGTCATATCACAAAATAGTGTTTATGTTGTCTCTACTTCATTTTATCTCGATGGATAAGTCATTGCTTTTTAACAACTTTCAATCCAATACAGTTCAAAGTGTTTTCCTTGTTATATTTAACTTATTTTAAAATTTTCGAAAATTCCTGCCATATCTCAATTGTGAGCCGGCAGAACTAGGTCAGAAATTCCGGTACATCCCTACTAAGAATATAGTTAATATCTGATTGGAACTAGAGATAAACAGGTAGAAATAAATAATAAAAGATAATAAATAGGCCAGGTAGGAAGACTTTATAATATACTCATGCAAGAACACATTTTTAAGAAAAATTTAATTAAAACAATAAAGAAACCTACCTATATTCTGTCACTTATAGGACCTTTAAGAAATTAGTTTAAATAAAATATAACTGAATTAAAGAACTAATGTGATAGGTACTATAATAATTATGTTGTAGTTACCTAGTAAATGTTAACCTTCGTACCGAATATTTTCATGACCTTTGTGACTTTTTATAATAATATAACAGGTATATTTCGACTATATAAATAGAGTAAAACAACATTAAAACAATGAACAGCGAGAATAAATTTTATTTTATATCCCCTATTTCCTGAGCTAAAGCTTTTGAAAGTATTATTTACTTACTGTTGCAATTAAATAAAAGTTGATTTATGGAATATTTCAATTCCACACAGTTTATCGATATCACTGTCTGTTTCGGCAATAATACTGGCACTGTGGCACTATTAAATGCGTAAATAGATACGACACGTAAGCAGTAACTTTAAATTTATTTTAAATGTTACTGTAAGTTGTGGCGCTTTATTAAATTATACTATCTGCTTTACTGATTATTAATAGATTAAAGAAATGATAATGATTAAATGATTTTCACTTGACAATCGGCGTTTTTAAATTTTAAATATTGGTATTTTTGAAAACATTCATATACATAACCTCTAACTGTTTTCTTCTTTTTCTTCGATCAGGATCACCTGTGATCTGTAATTAGTGGTGCGAGCAGTGTCTATTTTGTGTCTACTATGCCCGTATTTATAAACAAAACTCAGCTGAGTCGGACTTGGGCACATACTTTGATTACTATACGGAGCAAGAGAGAGGTCCGACACGCCCAACATAGGGCGCGGCCGTTTTGAACCCTATGACACAGTTTATAGCTAAAGAATCAGATCGCTCACTCTGTGTCGGCACTTTTTATCTCAATGTTCCAGTTTATACACTGCGCAATTCAGATAATACAATATATGACAACCGCCTATAATAAAACAGCAGTCTTCTGCGTATCCTGAATTTGTATCCCTGGAGTGGATGTTATTTTGGAACTTTCAACTGGTCCGAGTGAGCTAACTGATTCTTTAGCAATAAACTATGACTCCAAAAATAATAGGTCTTTTCCTTTGCATCGAAAGTGTAGCACTGAGCTACGTCACTTCTGAAAATATCGTTCCATCCATACAATTTGTATATATGGAACGATATTTTCAGAATTGGTGTAGCCCAGTGCTACACTTTCGATACAAAGGAAAATACCTATTAGGTCTTTTCCTTTGCATCGAAAGTGTAGCACTGAGCTACACCAGTTCTGAAAATATCGTTCTGTTTATACAAATTGTATGGATAGAACGATATTTTCAGAAGTGACGTAGCTCAGCGCTACACTTTCGATGCAAAGGAAAAGACCTAATATTCACTGACACTGACAGCAGCAAGCAAAATATCAGGTGCGTTTTAATCATCCGCTTCTGCTTCCGGAATTGTCGGTTCAGTCGTTCTAACCTGTCAGATTAAAACAAGAAAACCGACAATTCCGAAGCAGAAGCGGACGATTAAAACGCACCCATTAAAAATATTGCGCCAAGATGTAGGCAACACGTAATAAGGGTTCAAAATGGCGGAGTTTTCTATCTCCTTTTAAAAGGCACTCAGAAAGCTGCGCAGTGCGACCATTCTCCGTATAGTAAAAGAAAATCAAAGTATGTGGACTTGGGTAAGTCGTCCTTGAACGAAAATCGAAGTTCGGTTTTATCGCGTGAATTTAGAGATGGGTAGTAACAAATCCGTAAATGTACATAACAGTTACATATTTGCTAATATCCATCTCTAAATTCCAGTCAAACACCAGAACCACCTAGAACTTTAGAGACGTTGTAACCGAACTTCGATTTTAGTTCAAGGACGACTTACCCAAGTCCGACTCACGTAAGTTCTGTTTATAAATACGGGCCCGATATCGGTTGTTTAAAGTTTTTTATTTCTGACAAGGATATTATAAGCTTATATCGTCATAGTTACGCTATCAATAAAGAGGATCACTACAGTACTCACTCACACAGTACTACCAAAGGGGTAGGTATTCTTTGGTACTACAGAAGCGAAGCGAGCCGCCGGAACGCGTTTAGGAAACACGCTCCGACCAAAAAGAGCGCGATCAATTTGGTCTTGGTTCGTTCAAGAACAGTTGAGCGTTCAATTTGGACGTTTAGCTGGTTTAGCTACTCTCGTTCAGAAAGTCGAGTCAAATTAGTCTAGAGTGTACTCTTTTTTACCCAGTTTAGACCAATGAACTGGAGTGGGGTAGAATGCTTGTCAATAGACTTGATGTGCGACTCTATGGGCGAAGATAGGTTATTTTTTATCTCACTCGGGAGTATTTAAAATAGCCAGTTTCTATTTCACATTGTTATTGTCTGATCCACCAGCTTGTGGATTGAACAATAACAATGTGAAACAGAAAATGGTTATTATAAATAGTCCCGAGTGAGATGAACAATAAAAATGGCTGCGCCCATCGAGTCGCACCTTGTTCTAATAGTACAACATGTACATTGGCATTCTACGCCCTCCAGTTCATTGGTTTAGACTGGGTTTATTTGAGTAAATTTGACAGAACGTAGAGTTCTTTTGCAGAAGTTGCTGTATCATATTATTTTTGTGTCATAAATAAGGTGTTTGTACATGGCATTTTATAGGGTTGTTTGTTTTAAAATAAACAATCTAAAACATCTAAAATGTATTGTCTTATTGACTTTATAGATCATTCATTATAATCTCGATTATAAATATATTGAAATAAAAAGAAAAAAAAACAACTAAAAAAATTAATAAGTAAAAATAAAAACTATACGAAACACGAGTAACAACGAGAAGCGAGGAATATCTAAAAATGTCTGTAAACAAATAACTGTAAAAAACTTTAATTTTCAAATTCGTTGACGTTTACTTCCGTTGCCGTTCAGAAATGTTGGGACAATGAGAATTACTCTAGAGTAGTCTGGGCAAACGATCTTAGAAAATTAGTCTACTCCCGTGTAAAATCATCTGAACGCGCTCCTGTATTTGGAGTAATAAGGTCCGTATTTATTTTAGAACATATATAGTCAGGAAGGAGCATGCCATGTCCGCGTTAATCTAATCGATCTGACGGAAGTGGTAGCCATGTTGTAGTATGGATAGATGGTTTCTAAAATTGGTTTATAATTTTAGTGATAAAAATTTGTAAATAATTTGGATGTTTTATGTGTTAATTTAAACTTTTATCAAGCGTATGTTTTGTAGACATTTTTAAAAAGTGTTTAGTGTTTTAGTATTTATTTAGTATTACTGTTAATTTTAAATTTTCTGCGTTAAAAGACAAAAAAGACATGGTCAGTTGTTCGTCTTGTGGATATAGCAGCACAGGTAAAAGTAGAAAGGAATAATCTACATTTTATAAGCAAGTATTTTGTTCTCTCAATTTTCAACCACATTAAAGATTTTAAAATTTTTTAATGTTTTAAATTTGTAAACAAACAGGGTAAGTGCGTCTGCGGTCAACTGTGCTCATAGGCGTAGTCTCATGGTTTATAGGGTATACATACTTTTATTTAAATAATTCTTTTATGCAATTTTAAGATATTTATGTGGTTGTTAAAATGAATAAATTATTGTTCAATTTAGATTTATAAATTCATTGCAAGTAAACAATTTTCAGATTTCTTAAAGATTCTAGATTTACAAATTATATAAATTAATCCCAGATTTCCTAAAGATTCTCAAAAAACAAAGTTATGGCTTGAGTTCATGCAACAAACAAATTGTGAGCCAAAATATCTTAATTTTTTGTGTTCACGCCATTTTAATAAAGCAGATTGTTTTGATCGAACCTCAAAACTAAGAATAAGACTTCTACCAACAGCTGTTCCAACAATAAAAGTGGTCCAGTTAAAGTATATAAGTAAATAAATTCCTTACTATCTATATCATATATGTGCCGTTTTTTTCGTATAATAGAAGTTTATTGTATGAATGTGGTGCACTCTATATAATTCATTACAAAGTTATTTACAAAAACGAACACAAATAGAATTATTAATAATATCTTAAGTAAGGAAATAGCATATCGCTTGCCTCAAGATAATGTCTTAGGTCCTATCTTGTTTAATTTTATTTTAAATAATTTGTCGTTTAAATACAGATGGAAATTGTAAGTAATTGTAAGTTTTTCAGACGACACAGTTATTCTGTAAAATGCAGAGAACTGGAATTGAATAAAATTATTAATAGAAACAGATCTTATAAAAATTTTCAAATGATTTAATTACAAAAACTTACAAACCTTTGATAAAACTTATGTTGTTCCATTATACAATTACAAAAAGATGGCCTTTTCCTATAGAAACTATAAAAGGTAACGTTCAGTAGTTTCATATAAGTACTACAAATGTTATCAAATACCTCTTAGCATCGATTCCACCGTTGTGTTAAACGAAGTTTAAAATGACATTTTTACATTAACAATGTCATTTTAATCTCCGTTTAACACAACGGTGGAATCGGCCCTTAGAGTACAAATTGACTCTTATCATAACTGGACTAAGCATACAAATAAAGCGTTGAATGTACATTTAAAAATAATCTATTTTGCACTCATATGGAATAATTATTACAGGATCCTTTCTTGGAAAGGTGTTTTACCTGCTTATGCAAAAAGTGCTGCAAAAAATATTACTAATAATATTATGTAATAAAATGATCAGAAATTATCTTCAATATTAGGAAGTTTTATATGTACTCAAAAAAAAATCTAAGAAAGAAATATCACAGCGGTGTTTAACCTAAATATAAGTATAGGATATTTAATTTTATTTAACGCATATCTACAAAACATATTTATTTTTCAAGCCTTTATGATTTGTAAAATGTAGATTAATAAAGACGTAAAAAAGTCAATCGTTCTTTTTAATACATTATTGCTTTGATTTTTCAAATTAAATCTCTCTATAAATTATCCCAAAAATATTTTCCTATACTTATCCCACCTAAAATGCAATTTTAAAGTAAAATTTATTCTCATAATGACAGTTAATAAAAAAAGTGCAAACTTCTCGCAAGAAAATAGCAATTCGTTAAAATGATAAATTTAGATAATATGCAAATGAGAATTTATTATTTTCTTTTCTACGCCCCTTTATGACAGTACATCACTGGTAACCGAAAACACTTGTCGCCATATTCGTCTAGTTCACTGTCAAAATTAGATACCATCGCGATTCCAATGTCGTTCCAGATTCCTCCTTCCTGACTATATATATTCTAAGGTATTTATATAAACAGAACCATAGATTACTAATGTGAATAGATGGGAAACTCAATGGTAAAATTTTGAGTCGATGTGCTGCCATCTATCAAATTGGAGTGGTACTAAAATTCAATATGGCCGCCACGAGCGGGCTTTTTGAAATTTAACTTTGTAGTAGCGCAAAAATGTAATGAAGAAAATCAAATAAAGCAAAAAATTGGAAAAATATTTGACTAGTTTCAAATCATAAAACAACCATATTGGCTGTTTTGTGATTTGAAATTAGTCAAATATTTTGCCAATTTATATCTTTATTTGATTTTACTTCATTATATTTTTGCATTAATTTCAAACTTGAAATAAAATGCAATTTATTTTATTTTTTTTATTACAGTAAATTAACGCCGCATCATATAATTTGTCTATTTAAACATGGAAATACTCAAACAAATATACATTTACACCATTTAAATAATTAAATATTTATAAAACAAACCTATCAAAAATGTTTTCTGTAACAAAATCAGCATATATAAGTGCTCAAGACCTTTATAAAAGTTTTGCGACTTAAATTGGCAAATAAGTTTAAAAAAAATTGAAGTTGAAGCATCATCCTTTTTTACTGTCCAGGAAAATTTGAGTGTGGATAAAATTTGCCATATGGTTATTGAGTCGACTAGTTAGGTTGAGGAGCATTTCTTCATCCGATAATTGTTTTCTTGATTCATTTATACAGCACTTGTAGTTATCAAATTTGTATTTATCATGTGGGCACTGTGATAAATGAATTTAACTTTTGAGCATAAATTAAACTTACACACGTTTGGACCCTTGAAGATTTTAGAGTCTTTTATTGTTTGATGTCAATTGCATTGAATCAATTTTTGATATTGATGGCTGAGGCTCAAATATTTCATCGATTGACAGGGTATTTTGGAGGGCCAACATTTTCTTTACAATAATGATCATTTAAAAACTGAAAACAAAAAGAAATTTAAATAACAAACCAATTATTTTAACACTGAATCAAAAACAAGTTTGTAAATATTACTTACCGTTAGTATCAAACAGTGTCTTTAAGACACTTATTACAAATTATTTGGATATCCTTAATATGACGATTGCATATTTAATGTGGAATAAATTGCATCACTACCAATATCTGGGAGTGCTTTATTGTTTGTTGCTGACATCCATCTTTCCATCGTTTGAAAACATGCTTAAAATTGGAAAGTGTCGAAAAATAAATCTAGATTCTAGATAAATCAAAATTCAATACACCTTTGTACACCTTCAAATACAATAGCCATTTTAATTTCTCCAAGCTTGAAGTTTTGACGAGCTGACAACTGACATGACATTTCAAAACGAGCGCCATCCCGTTAATTGGAGTGGTACTAAATTAACAACCTCATGTTTTTCCATTTGAGTTACCAGCCCCTGAACCACATACTTTGATTACTATATGAGGCAAGAGAGAGGTCCGACACGCCCAACATAGGGCGCGGCCATTTTGAACCCTGTGACACAGTTTACAGCTAAAGAATCAGATCGCTCACTCTTCCTCGGCACTTTGGATCTCAATGTTTCAGTTTATACACTGTGCAACTCGGATAATACAATATATGACAACCGCCTATAATAAAACAGCAGTCTTCTGCGTATCCTGAATTTGATTTCCTAGAGTGGATGTTATTTTGGAACTTTCAACTGGTCCGAGTGAGCTAACTGATTCTTTAGCAATAAACTGTGACTTCAAAAATAATATTCACTGACACTGACAGCAGCAAGCAAAATATCAGGTGCGTTTTAATCATCCGCTTCTGCTTCCGGAATTGTTGGTTTAGTCGCAGAAGCGGATGATTAAAACGCACCTATTAAAAATATTGCGCCAAGATGTAGGCAACACGTATAAGGGTTCAAAATGGCGGAGTTTTCTATCTCCTTTTAAAAGGCACTCAGAAAGCTGCGCAGTGCGACCATTCTCCGTATAGTAAAAGAAAATCAAAGTATGTGCCCTGAACAGAACTTACCTGAGTCGGACTTGGGTATGGAGACTACCTTATTGGACTTGGGTAAGTCGTCCTTGAACTAAAATCGAAGTTCGGATATTCAAAGATTACAACGTATCTAAAGTTCTAGGTGGTTCTGGTGTTAGACTAGAATTCAGAGATGGATATTAGCAAATCTGTAACTGTTATGTACATTTACGGATTTGTTACTACCCATATCTAAATTCACGCAATATAACCGAACTTCGATTTTCGTTCAAGTACGACCCCAGTACCCAGACAGCACACCAAATCCTTTGGATATCTACTGAACATCCCAATATCCACTGAATGTCCAGTCCATGGTGGATATCTATTTTATATCCATAAAATGTAATTTATAGACATGCAAATGTCCATAAATAATAGTAATTATATAGCAAATTATTAAAAAATTACGCCATTGTGCTCGCCATTGTGGCTAATAGTACCGTTCAGATATTTAAAATTAATTTTTTTAAGGTGTATTCAATATCCCATGGACATCCACATATATCAAAGTCTTAGCGCGGACGCAAACCATCGTGGATAACTACTAGATGTAATTTTTGATTTTGCTTCCTAAGTATAGATGGCGATACCACTTTCGTATCTACTCATGCTCAACCCGCCATAATTGAGTTGATCGAACATTTTTTCGCATTAAGACTCTATTAGAGACTGGAGTCGAGAATTTCCATTTATTGCTGAAGAGTCCTAATAAGGATGACTTTTTCCTTAGTGGGCAAACTCAAAGACAGATTGTTGGAAATATTTTTTATCTCTATTTTCTTTCGACGTTATCATTCATTTGGTTACTTATGAATGTCTACTAAAGATACCTATAAAATATTTTGCTGAATATCTGAATTCTATATCCTGGGATATAGACGGACATTTGGTTGGATATCCATATTTGGATATTGGATATCCACAAAATATA
Organism: Psylliodes chrysocephalus; assembly: GCA_927349885.1. NCBI lineage: Eukaryota > Metazoa > Arthropoda > Insecta > Coleoptera > Chrysomelidae > Psylliodes > Psylliodes chrysocephalus. The sequence continues at coordinate 9,085,267 of OV651818.1, read as the reverse complement.
TTCTGTGGATATCTCTGGGATTTCTTGTATTGTCTGGAAGATACTAATTAGATATTTTGCTGAATATCCATAGGATATCTTCTATATTCTGGATATAGACGGACATTTGGATATCCATATTAGATCCACGGAATATTTCTGATATCCTGTGGATATATTGGATATCCACAAAAGATATTCTGTGGATATCTTTGGGATTTGGTGTGTTGTCTGGGTATGTTCTTTATACTGGGGTACGACCGAGTACGACTTACCCAAGTTCGACTCAGCCTTAGGCTAGGTAATAAAGAGAGGACGCGTAACAAGTATATCGAGCACACATAGTATTCTGTGCCGATTATCTATTGGCCGCCATTATTTTGGTGCTAATCATTTCGGTGACACCAAAGTTTTTGTTCGTGTTTATTTCTGATTTTTGAATTAAAATACATTTAATAATTGGTTTATTACAATGGTTTATTGTGTAGCATATCAGTGTAAAAGTTATAGCGGCAAGAAAGAAGCAGATATTACGTTTCACAGGTAAATGATAAACATCAATCGTTTTTACTTGATATATTTTCTTATATTGTTCATTTTATTTGTTGTTATACAACTTAGTATTTACATATTGAACATGTCTCACTCTAGAGTCATAAATTTTACCCACCAAGTTTGTTTATTTTATGCTTTTCATTGATATTTAAGCAATTAATGATATTAAAATGGCTAAACAAGTAATTTTTTCCAGTGGCGTGTCGTACAATTCTAAATATTAACTTTTATTAAATTCTAATTTACTTATGCTTTTTATTTAATTGCAGCAATGTTTATTTGTTGTTTTATTTTAGATTTTCTGTGGATCCAGCAAAAACATCTTTGGATTTAGGCAACGAAAATTGCAAATTGGATGCCTACGCCAAATGATACACTGTGTTCAAAACATTTTGAAAGACTTTCTTTTATGGGATAGTCTGTAAAAGACGTTTACTAAATGGAGCAGTTCCTACTATATTTCCTGAATTCCCTAAATACATGCAGCCGAAGAAGGTGCGTATACTAATAAACATAAGTAAACATATATATTTTTTTAATTACTTTTCATTATTATGCTATGAACTTTTAAGAATTTAGCAACCCTTTTGTGTATAATTCAAAACATTACCGTAATAATTGATTGTTTGTAGGACTTAAAAAAAGAGCATTGCATTTGGAAGCTGAGATACAGGCCCTTCAAATAGAACTGCAAATAAGGAATCTATCCTAGAAAGCCCTAGCATAATACGGCATAATAAGACAACTTTTACAAAAGGTAGAAAATAATAAAGAAAAAACAAGACAAATCAAAGTTCTTAAACAAAAACTTCAAAAATATAAAAAAAGAGTTCGCTAAAACTTAGTGATTATAAATTTTATAATTCATATGTACACTGAACTTAAAAGAAAACGATACTTGCCTTGATAAATTTACCAGTATAGTTATAGCTTTGTACCTCGGGAGGCCTTTTATCACGAAATAATACGAAATAATTTTAGTACTATTAGATAATAGTTCAGTGATTTGGTAGTTTTACCTGGAAAGTTTTCCGGGAGTTTTGAAAATGGGTAATTTTATAAATTTCGATGTGCTTTACTAATTTCAACTTTGCCACCTCGTAACTTTGTCGCTCACGCGTTTATATTTTAAATGAAACTAGAGAAAATTTCCTTCAACTTATGTAATAACCTTTTTACCGTAAAATTAATAGTTTTGGCGTACGAGCGCCTCAAAGTGTATTTCAACACTCATTTTGGCCAAAAGCTCATTTCAACACCACCTTGAGGTAGAGTAACATGCGCTTTTTTTATCGTAGTATCCCCGGTTTGCCTAATCAACATGCAATTCACTATTCCAAAATTTAACGCATTCTCCTCCGCTTCGATGTTCTTGAAGGTATAGGTGTTGCTAGTTCATTGTCTTTAGTACCGATCGAAACGTCACATACCGAAATTTCTTCCATATCATCCGTGGATTATCAGTTTCATCGCAATACTCTTCGTTCTCGATTTAATCATACGTTTGCTCGAAAATAGTCTTCGTTTCTTCCTCTTCATCGTTATCTTGTAATTGAATTTGCGCGTTATGACAGTGTGACGGAGTCACTATTTTTTCTCGTAATTGAACTTACAAGTTATCACAGTGTGACGAAGTCTCTATTTTTTAATCTTAATTTAATTTATAAATTGTTTATTAAAAGTTATTTTTTCTTTGGGAACATTTTCGAGAACTGCCGTAATTGTTGTTTCTCTAAAGTTCCCGTTTTTTAAACATTTGTAAGAGCCCCGTAGTTTAAAATATATCATGATATGCCGAAGTTCGAATTCAGCTTTTAAAAAGTCGTTTTTTAATTTCTTCCGCAAGTAAACATTAAAACTGGAGATGGTATCTCCCACTCCGAAAGACTCGTCATCAGAACTAGTCTGATCGGCAGGTATAAATACGAGAGCCCAAAGGAGCTGCCTCCATTTCGAGATCCAGCAACGGTACCTGTGTGACGAGCGGACAAGAATAGCCGAAGCGAAAAAGACGCATAGTGGAAGTCACTACGAAAGCACACTTTCGCGGAACAGCATCTGAAGTGGAAGCATCTAGTGTTTAATATTTAGTATTTTTGAAATTTATTTTCAGAAATTTTAATTAGAAAAATATTACCTCCCTAAGAAGAAAGACCCAAAAGTGAATTTAAACCAAATAGCCCTATTTTTTAAAAATTCTTTTTAGAGTTTTTCTTTAAAAAAGGCTAAGTTTTTGAATAAGATTTTAACTTTAAATCCGACACAAACCCATTTATTTTCAGGAGTATTTTGGAAAAATTTTGGAAAAATTTCTTTTTAGAAATTCTACTGAAAAAAGGTTATTATTCGCAATGCGAATTTTTCGAATTGTTAGATTGAGTTTATAAATAATGACAAATTAATATATTTTTCTTTCAGTAAGTGCCAACCATAGACGACAACAGGACTACAGGACCAAAAATTGTAAGATACTAACTAACAAACGTCTTCCGACTAGGATCAAGTCATCATATTGCCGGGGTTAACAGCCTTTGGGTGGTGAGACTGCCACACACTAGTTGGATTAGGGACTCCCAAATTACTAACCAAAAGAACAAGCTCCTTCCACATACCTTTGTCACCTACATATTGGTGACCCGTAAAAACTCTTACGCCGGATCCGCTGCTTCTTCCTCGCAGCAATACAGCCAAGGCCTCAATTTAATGACAACAATCCCCTTCCCAACCCCCGGCCAAACAAGCTCCATCCCCTCACTCATGGATCAAACCATAGTAAAAACCACAAATATTTTTCAAAAACTGCGAGCCAGTACCCCCTGAAACCTCAACCACAACCCCTAAAACCCGTACAACTTCCCACACAACCCGACAAACAACCTAACAATCAACCTGACAGACAACATCGATCCCCTACACACTCACTCTACGTTCTCAGAAACCTACCCACCGTATACTCGACTCAAAAGGCCCTTTTTAACATCTTAAACACAAACGAATTATTCCGACAAAACAACATTCGTTAAAGCTAACTTTAACAGGACAGCTCTAATCAAGACCACCTCCACTAAAACCCCCACCGAACTCCAGTCACTCCGACAGCGGATGGGGGACAACAAAATAATCTTCCCAATACACTCAAAACTCACAAAAAAAAACCACCAGACCCCCACCCGCCCCCAGTTCTCTATTGTTATCCGCCAGGTTGACAAAAACATAACCTTAGAGGATATTCAAACGGTTCTTGAGGAAGTTAGCATTCCCTATACCAAGATATGGAGAATTCTGTCCCGGAACACCCAAGAGTTTACCTTCTTCATTGTGTTGACACCTTCAGAGTCGCACTACTTCTATTTAATTCGCGAGGGTTTCGGCATATTCGGCCAAAGACACCCCTGCGAACCCTACAACCAAAACCCCCTGCCTCCCATTCCCAAATATTGCACCCAGTGCATCGGTCTTGGGCATTCGGCTTCAGAATGCTAAAAAAAACCCGCCCCTCCAAATAATGGGCTGCACCATAGGCCAGCTGATTGTAAAAAGTCTGAAGTGCCAAAATGCCCAAATTGTCGCGGCAATCACCCTGCATATTCCACAACCTGCCCAGAACGGCAAAAGCCTCCACAAAAGCCCGAATAGGTAGCACCTGTATCCCTTTCAATATTCACCCTTCACCCCCCCCCCTTGTGCTGACATCAGAGCTCAAAATATCCATTCAAATCTTCTCGACTCTACTGATGAACCTCCTACCTAATAGTCGAGAAATTCTGACGAAACTATTGGGATCCCTAATCCCGGCCATCTTTGGCCATTCATGCACCATCACTGGTCATGGAAACTTAGCCATTTTTACATACTCTCCGATAAACCCCAACTTTTAATGGAATGTCTATTCGGAACAATAAATTGCAATGGCTTCGTTCGGAAGAGGCCCTTAATCAAAAACCTTTTAAATACCGAAAACCTGCAAATATTATCCTTAACAGATACAAAGTCTAAACTTCCACCCAGCTTCACCGAGTTTCAAACAAAACTGCTTTGGGAATGCTCTATTATTCAAAAATTCAATTCCTTTTAACTTACACATATTCCTTGCTCATCTAGCAGATTTAGACATAATAGCAGTAGACAATCCATTAACCATTATCTCATACTATAACCGCCCAGGCCAAATCATCTCCACTTCTATGATAGAATACCTATCATCATTCCCCGCGCCGTTTTGCTTGGAGACTTGATCTCCAGACATACCATGCTCGGAGATCCCGCCTCAAATCCAAACGGTATCCGCCTAGCTAATCTGCTCATAGACTTCCTGATATTCAGAGCCTCAAACCGACTTCCGACCTTTGTATCTCACCAAGGATCATCTATCATTGACCACATCCTCTTGACAGATTCCTGTACAGGACTGATTGCTGATAGATGCTTCATTGGAGAGACAATCACCTCCGATCATCTTCCACTGATGTTACATACATCTCTCCTTATCCCCTCGCTACACCAAGAACAACAATTTTTACACTTTCCGAAATCTCAAAAAGCAGATTGGCCACTATTTCAGAGAACTATCTCTGCAAACATTCCAGAGCAATGCTCGCTTAACTCCCCACAGGACATCGACACAATGGTAGTCGAAGTCCAAACCACGCCGTCGAAATATCTGCCCCAATCACCTCCATAAACATGTCACAAAAAACCCTCCCCCAATTCATCATAAATCTCATCTCCCAAAAACGACGATGGTATAGACAATATGTCCGTACCCACGACCCAGTCAACAAAACTGAATGGAACCGCCTAAACGCCCTGATCAGGCTCCAAACCAACTTACACAAATAACAACAATGGATCAATACCACTTCTAATTTGGATTATACGAGTAGGGATAAATTTCGACTCATCATGGGTCAAAAATCCCATACTCACTCCCACCTCTTAATCGACGGAGAAATCCACATAACCCCCAACGAAAAAGCCTTAGCCCACAAAACCCACCTTGAAGCCACCTTCAGAATCCCCAACAACCCCCATTTTGACGACCAATTCAAACACAAGACCTAACAAAACGTCCTTCAGGCATCCAGGCATCCAATATGCCTGCCAAGCAGACAAAAACACCGCCTCCGGACCAGATTCCATACATAGAAGAACACTGAAGCATCTTCCTGAAACCATCTTTCCCATCCTCACCCTTTTCCTAAATTCCTGTCTCTTCCTCTCTTATTTTCCACTTGCCTGAAAATCCGCTAACACCATTTTGATCCCCAATACAGACAAGGACCCCAAATCCGTAAATTCATACAGGCCCATCTCTCTCATATCAGTGCTAGAGAAACTCTTCGAACTTCTGCTCAAGGAAATAATCAGGGAATTTTGTGAAGAAATAAGAAACATCATTCCTCAATCCTAACATGGTTTCAGACTTCGCCACTCTACACAGGACGCAATCTCCTCCCTTCACACTACTGCAGTCACTGCAGTAAATTCCCAACAAATTTCATCAGCCGTTCTCTTAGACGTTCAAAAAGCCTTCGACCAAGTCTGGCACGACGGACTAGTCAAAAAGCTTATGAACATAGGTCTCCCCCTAGTATCTCCAAACTCATACACCTCTACCTCACCGACAGAAAAACAACTGTCAAAGTTGGCAACTCCTTGCCAGACAAATTTATACCACTTGCTGGGGTCCCGCAGGGCTCCGTCCTGGTTCCTCTCCTTTACCTCATATACACACACGACATCCCTCCTCCAAACCACCCATCGTCAAAATGCCTCCTATACGCCGACGATACAGCTCTACTCTCGGTAGCCAAAAATTCTGACCAACTAAATACTCGAACTCAAAATCTCTTAAACCAAAATATTCTCGCTGGTGTAGCAAATGGTGGGTCTCATTAAATCCACAAAAAACTCAATGTCAATGTATCGTCTTTAAACATCCAAATTCTCAAAGAACCTAGCAGAACCCTAAACTCGTCAACGTAAATCTCCTGGGAGTCGCTCGCCCAACATATCGAAGTTGACTATTTGAGAGTACGATTCTCTCGTACATTCAACTGGTCCTCTGATGTCCAACACTCTCTTGATAAGATGCGAAAACGAGACAGTCTCCTTGGGGCTTTGTGCGGACGAATGGGGCGTTGCAATAAAAACACCCTAATTCACACATATAATTCTTTTATCCGCCCCGTTGCCGAGTACAGAGTGGTACCCTATGGCGTACTTGCCACACGCTTGGCCCACAAATTCACCACACTCGGGATATATATTCTCAGATGTTGCCAATACCTCCCTTATCGTTCTCCCAGCGGAGAACTTTTCGAAAACATTACTAACACCTCCATCCGCACACGTTTTTAAACCCTCAGGACACAATACGTCTCTCGCACGCTGAAAGACACTAACATACACTGCCAAGACATTCTGCAAACCCCATGGCGCTCACGCTGCCTCCCACTATTTGGAAAACCGAAAAGAAAAATGCCGCAACCAAATCTAAGACTACTTCCTGATTCCCAAGACCTCCCCCTCACCGTTGAACTCCAGGATCTGCTGAACTCAGCCTTCCTGAACATCAGATACAACCTTTCCCAATCATATAATTAGAAGTCATAACATAGAATAAAAAAAAAATTAATTACAAGGGGCAATCTGTACTGTACCGGCTGGCCTGGCCAGAAGTTAAACCTGAACTACTAACATGGATTCTTGATTTTCTTACAAGCAAGTAAATCGTTTGTTTAACAGTAATGTAACTGTGTTACTGTGTAATCGTTTTGTCTTCAAATAAGTAAATGAACCAATGCACCATTCATCAACCTTTGATTTCATGGACAAAAGGTTATTTTCAAGAGGTTATAATTACAGTTCATCTGAACCGGATTAAGCCGATAATTAAACATATGAGATAGTCTTCAAAAGTTTGTACTTTTGAAAGTAACGTTTCTTCTGATATGACTTCCATGAAGAACTAAATTTTTTTGATTTTACTTTTGTGAGTAACAAAACTTCTTCCGATATGACTTCTATTAAAAACTAAATCTCTTCTTTTGAAAATAAAGCTTCCTCTGATATATATTCTTTCAAAATCAAAATTTCTTCCAACTTAGGAAGTAAAATATCTCCTATAAGAAATAAATTTTCTTTCGATGGAACCTTGAAACCACGATGAAGAGGTTGGTCAAGGAATTTTTATCTCAAAGCTAAAGAACTGCTAAAGAACAATGGTGGTTAACGATGAGTGGGCCCCTACCAAAATTAAAGTAGAACAGAAGAACGATCCCGTTTTAAAAAAGATGCGACAATGGAAAGAGGAAAATCGTCGAACTACACGGTAAGCAGTATCAAAACGCCCTCCAGTAGTTAAGTCGTATTTGGCTCAGCGATACTTTTAGACAGTTGACAATATTTTCATCTGATAGAGTTAAAATTTCCTACCATAACTCTTTTAGATGGTGCAAATTTAGACTGAAATAAATAAACGCTTTTTCCAGATATAACGTATATTTAAAAATTTATAGATTACTTAGATATCTTTCTGATACAGTATATCAAAAGAAACTTCGTTTTTATTCAATAATTCAATTAGAGATGTCTTCCCAAATGCAATACCAGGTGTATACACTCCACCTCTGAAATAGAAAATGATAGTATTGATTTTTATAAAATTATTTAATTATGATGTTGCAAAAAGTGAAAACATTATTAAAGTTACTTACTTTTGTGGCAATTTATTTTTTTCGGTAGCAATAGTAATGGCGGAACCCACTAGACAAGCGCAGGTCGTTCCATATGCTGGATTTCTACCTTTAACTCTGGCAACAATGCTTTTGTTAGGAGGATTTGAATATTGATCGTTTCTGTTTGTTAATTTTTGATCCCATCCTTCTGCATAAAGAGTTATTTGGAATACTGTTTTTTCTGTTTTTTCTTCCGATGGATATTGGTCCTTTCTAAACGTACCCCAACTAAATATGTGGGGATACTAGAATATATATGATTAGTTTGTATAATTTGATTAGCCTTTATAGGTACCTGTAATGATTTTTTTCTACGCCTATGTCAGTAAACGTTAAAAATCGCACTATCAACATTCCTTGTAAATGACATTTCACAATAACATGCCGTAATGAGATCTCATAACATACACGCGCGTTTTGATAAGAAAACTTAAATTTCTTGGTTTAATCAAATTGCAATCAAATTTCTACGTACGACTATTTACATAAATTTAGTCAATTAAAAAACAAAAACTTTTAGCATTAGCGAGATACATTTTGGATTAAAAGAGTGATGCCCCTAAATGTCGGCAACCTATTATACAATTTTTCTAATAATATGTCGCGTTTTCTTAGCATGCTATGGAAATAAACGTCATTCCATTTATATTTTCAATTTTTGTAACAGAATATGATTGTATTCGAACATTTTATCAACTGTACCTACGAATATGTTTGTTAGCAGTAAAAGTGATAAAATTATGAGCACTCCACCGGAGATTTAAGAAGAAGCTCAAGCTGCCACTCATAATTTGTTACCGCTAAAATCCAAAGAAAGGTACGAAATTACCTATTGAAAATTTATGGATTGGCAACACAAGCATAACGTTAAATCTTTTTTGAGAATGTTTTAAGTGGGCGTAGAAAAACTATAGTACGTTACACAAGTTGTAAGCCCATTACGAACTTGTGAAAACTTTTTCACTTCGTGCGTAATGGGTTACTTACAACTCTTGTTACGTAATATACTATTAATATAACTTCACTGTTAATATTTAAGTATTATCATAAATTATTTCACATACAGTCTGTTCGCTATACTTACGCGGGTTTCAGATTAACAAAATTATGCAAATTAGTCATTGACAACCAGTTCCAATAAGCCTCTTCCCAAGAAATTAGGTAAAATTGCCCTAATGGTCAGATTTAAATTAAAATAACATTAGGGTAGGTACTAAATTTGTTACAAATATTGCAGTTGAATTGATTCTTTGCAAGTGTTGACATTGTATGTATATTGTAAATTTAGTGGAAATTTTAAAAATGCCTAGATGTGTGTTAGATGTAGATAGTCTAATTTGTAGTGTACATAAGTATTTTACGGAAGAAAAAGGAAATGGCGGTCCTTTAAAATCGGTAACGTCTGTACAACAACGCGTATGCGATGCTCTAGGAATTAGTGAAACCAAATTAAGAGGAGTATTACAAAATCACAATAGTGAACTTCCGGAAGAAGATCACCGCAAAACTCGCTTATCATTGAATATGGCAAGATGATAACGTAAAGTCCATCAAACATACCGATGGAGAAGGGAAGCGACACATAATTTTACATGCAGGAGGGAAATCGGGTTTTATAGAAGGTGCTGATTTAATATTTTCATCTAAATCAAAATCCAGTGACTATCACGATAATATGAACATAGAAATGTTTGTAAAATGGTTGCATGAAAAACTTTTACCAGGTTTAAGTGAGCCTAGCGTAATTATTTTAAACAATGCACCTTACCATTCTAAAGTATTAAACAAAAGTCCAACGAATTCTTGGACTGTTGATAAAATTAAAGAATATGGTTGATAGAGGAACATATACCATTTCCTCAATATATATTAAAATCAGAATTATTACGCTTGGCAAATATACACGCAAAACCAAAAACCTTTGTTGTGGATCAGATTATTGAAAGTTACGGTCATCAAGTTTTATGTATGCCACCGTATCATTGCCAGTTTAATCCCATCGAATATATATGGGGAATAGCAAAACAATATTATGACAACCATATTGGGCCTAATGGTTATAGTGACGATGCAGTTCGGGAAACTTGGCGAAAAGCACTTTCAATTGCAACTCCAGAAGTGTGGCGGAACTATATTTCCAAGTGCGAGAAACTAATAGAAGATTGGTGGACTCGTGAAAATAAAATGAACGAAATAGGTCCAATCATAATAACAATTAATGGTGATGACAGTGATGATGATGATATTTTGAGAGATAATGACTGATTTTCATTTTTGTTGGCAAGTTGAATTTTTTTATTTTTTATTTGAAATTCTCTACATGGAACAAATTTTTATGTTAGAAAATATTTTATTTCAGCTAAATAACCCTCTTATTATACAAAGACCATATTTTCTGTGTGAAGTGTAATATAAAATTATTAATAGGTTTATAATAGCCACATTAGACTCCATTATACAAAAGATTCTCCATTATTATTTAATTAAAACGTTGTACATTATTTTTCATTTCATTTAACCAGTTGATATTTCCTCAAAGAACAGGTCAAACTTTCGGGTACTTACCTGGAAATACTCATTAAAATTTTAATCTGAAACCCGCATAAGTATAGCGAAAAGATGGTAGGTACTCACATTTAGCAGCCAATCTCTTCCAAATTTAAAATCGACTAATAATAAGGCGAAGAAAAGACCAAAAGCTGTGGCTAACATCAAAAAAAAGCTTTTAAAAATGCCCTGCGTATCAACTTGAACAGGCCGTTTGTTCTCATGTTCGTAGAGGTATCTTTGAGTTCTATTCATCACCCCTAGGTCTGCACTGAAAAACGGCATCGCCCAACCTCCTTCTGCTCTATGCGGAATAATTCTAAAACAAGATATAATGTTATTGTAGAGCAGTGGTTCTCAAACTCATTTTGCCCACCGCCCACTTTGAGAATAAACATTTGTGTAGTGCCCCCCAAATTTTATCTAAAAAACACCTGTAATTAAACATAAATGAAAAAATAGAACCGACTTCAAAAAATTCATTTCATTTTATTATATTTAATACGCGTGGTTAGTGCGCGTCACAGGCTGAGGAAGGTCAAAGCACTAGCTGTCAACAGATTAACCATACTGTCAACTGTTATTAATGTCCATAAGAAATTATTAAAGCATAATTTTGAAAATGAAAGCAATTCAATTATTTAACATATTAGAGCAGCATATGGATGGTAAGGTAATAAAGTTTTCGATATCATATTTTTTTTTTCAGGAAAATATTTATTTGTCTTCGATTTGAAGAATTTTAACTCAGCCCCTACTTAAACCCTGGTTTTTGAAGTAGATATAATTTAATTAACTGACACATTCAAAGCATTCAAACGGTAAGTTGATAACTTTCACATGTAATTCTATCAATTTCATAATCTTTTTTCAGGAAAAGAATTATTTTTCCGTGATTTGAGAAACCTTAACCCAACTTATTTAAAGGGTAAGTTTTGAAATGGATTTTACAGCAGTAGCGCATGTCCCAGAGGCCAAGTGATTTGCTACAACATGGCTACCTTATTGTATTATGCCCATTACAATATTTGCGCAACTGAGAAGGCCCTGAAGAAGCTAAAAATGCTTTTGATCCAAGGCAGACTATACATCATGGGTTGCGATTTATACTGTGTTTTGTTTGGCCATAATCCGTAGAGGCTGATTGGGATCCTAATTTAAATATTTTTCTAAACATTTTACATTGACAAATTCATATCGGCTGTTTTCCATACTTTTTTTTATTACTGAAAAATCACTGTCAAATAGTTAAATTTAATAAAACTACTTTAAATTTTTTTATTTATTTATTTATTTATCTTGCAGAACAGAGTATAAACTTTCGAATATTTAATATATAATTTTTACAAATATGTGTATAGGAAAAATGTAGATTGCAGTGGCATAGTTCTTATCATTTCTTCTGACCTCTCCACTTTCATTTTCAATAGAGCTTTCAGCTTTGATCATAACAGAATCTAAAAAAAATATTTTTCTTCAAGTGGATCAAAATATGCTATTGATTCCATAGGCACAACAATAAAATTAACATTCTACTTCCTAGTAACATATAATAACTTTGAAAATTCCACACCTGTAATTTTGAACCAATCAAAATACGTGTTTTTGACAGATCACCATGGCAACGGAGGTATTTTATGGAAATTTTTTTCTCGTGGGGTACCCAACAGCGAATTATACTGGACATTTTTTGACGTTTACAATAACAGATCATTTTTGACAGACTGGTTTTTATTTGTTCACATAATAGGTTTAGTTTTGATACATTTTATTTACAATGCTAAGGTGTTTTCTATATTCTTCGGCCACTTCTTTTCTTCTTAATGGCGAAAATGCAGGACTTTGGATGCTTTGAATTATGTGTCTATGTCTAATAAAATATATATAATATTTAGACACTAATTTATTCACCTTTTTCCCATTCAGCACTTTGAATTTTGCGTAGTTTAGGTGCAAATATTCGTGGACAATTCGGAACAAATTTTCGTTTTTCAAGTTGGAGCCACAAACCTCTATTAATCCGAGTAAGTAAGTCATGGTGCAATGATTGATCATTACATCAGACAATTTCACGCATATTTTGCATAGCGTATGATTTTCAAATCGATTCATTTTTAAACAAATAGGTAATTTTGTTGGTTTTACTTGCTGTGCAATATTCTTTATCGCAACAAAACGCGAGTTATTTAATGTTTTGAACTGTCAAAATACAATGATCACAGCCGCCTACGATTGATGCTTGCTGACGCTGGTTATGAATTTCATACCATTTTAAAGCGCTCATAACGCATGTTAATAAAAACGCAGAAAAACAATTTTCTACCACTTGTAGTTATTCAAAACTTACGTAAAATTAAAGAATATACTATTTTCTATTTGGTATTCCCATGCAACTACAATGAGTAGAAATAAGCAATTTGAAGGCCTAAATAATTGCAGCGAAACATTTTTTTACGTCGGGCCGCTTGACAACTTCAAAACTGAAATTATATTCGAGGTTAAGGTCTCACTTAGTTACCATGACAACTCAACAATCAAGGCGACGACACCTTCTATGTTTCACTGGTGACTTGGAGAAAATAATTTGCATTGTTGAGAAACGAAAAATAAATTTTAAAAATATTTAATTTTCAACCATAATTCGGCGTGGAATTTTCTTACCGAATACCACGCGAGGTCAAATTAATATCAGGAAATAATTTGACCTCTAGTGGTATTACTAGTAAGAACTTATTTCGAGAGCCACAATGCAGGACCTGTTCTAACATTTCCAGTGAAAATTATATTTTATGATAATCTCGTTTAAACCATTTCGCTACATCTACTGTATATGGGAAGTATTACAATTTTTGAATAAGACATGGGTAAATATTAGTCCTATTTTAGAGTAAAATGGATTATTCTATAGGTACGTAAAACATTTTTTTCATCTGGAAAATGTCGATTTTGCGGCTTAGGAGGTCCTGCCTTGTGTCTCTCGATATATGGTCTCACTTGCTTCTTTTCTGGACGGACCCAGGCATTAATTCATCTTGTAAATATTAAATTATTTTCACTTTCAAAATCAGCAATAAGGTTAAGTTTCTCAAATCGTTGAAATATAATTTTTCATTAAAAAAAAAAAATACATGAAATCGATAGAATTACATGTAAAGGACATCAACTTATCATTTATATGCTTTGAATGGCCAATTAATTAAATTATATCCGCTTCAAAAATCAGGGTTTGAGTAGGCTGGTTTAAAATTCTTCAAATCGAAGACAAATATTTTCCTGAAAAAAAAAAAAAAAATATGAAATTGATAAAGAAACATATAAACGTTATTACCTCACCGTCCATATGCTTTAATATGTTAAATAATTAAATTGCTTTTATTTTCAAAATTTTGCTTTGATAATTTCAATGACTGCTATGTTATTCTTATGGACATTAACGACAGTTGACAGTCTGGTTCTTCTGTTGGCATCCAGTGCTATGACTTTCCTCAACCTGTGACGTTTTCACTAAACACCCGTATTAATAGTAATAGTTATTTATTATACAAGGGAACAAAGTATTAGATTTTAGCTCGAGGTTGTGTTGTCTCCCGACCCAAAGCGGAGGGAGACAAAAATCGAGTGCTTAACTTAAAAAAATTATTTATTTTAATATTAAATTTAGTGGGTGTTCACTGCACAAATGTACCAATGGAGAAACCGCTAAGTGGTAAGTAGGTATCTACTTAATTTTAGTTGTAATACGGGATTCTATAAGCAAAGTAGATATCGAAATAATTATTTTGTTTATTGAGCTGCCAAAATACGTATTAAAACATAATTTTTCAACCTATTTTCCCCTGAGCCTTCTACCGGCCCTCTATCGCCAACTTTGAGAATCACTGTTGCAGAGGATTTTCATTCAGGGTATTAACCCGTGACCAAATTAATATCAGCAATTGGCAAAAACTAAAAGTAATAACTTCAACCTATGAGTAACCCAAAACAAAGACTAAGTTTTATTTCACTGAAATCTGTATGGTTTCTTGATCGAATTTACAATAAATAGAGAAAATATTAATTCAAACTTTTATTTCACTGAAATTTGGCCACTGACGTATTTGACAGAACTGTCAATCGAGTTGCCATGTGTCACTAAAAAAGGGCCATGTCCATTAAACTTTTTCTTTTACAAGATCACGTGGGATACGGACATTGTTTGAAGATTCTGAATGATCAATTAGGTGTATTTTTACGTACCTTGGTTTCACTTTAGGTTTGAAAGTGGGAAGCTTCTCGGGAAACAACTGTTTACGAATGGCAGATAGTTCATAAACATGAGCTATGGCATATACGACACTTTCCCATGTGCCATAATTGACTAGCGGACCAGGAATATTTTTACCTTCTACCCATAAATCCAAATAGGTCACAACGGAATTTAAAGTACCTGGGAATTTGTCTTGAATAAAAATCAATCCCAAGTCACAAGGGATGCAGTCGAAGCCACAGGCATTTACAATATAGACACCTGTAATTATATGTAATTAAAAGGACATAGTTTTATATTGATTAATTAAAAAATTACCAAATCTTATTGGATGGGAAAAGTAGCGATTTGTGTTTTGTACGTCATGTTTACCTTCATTTAAAGTTTCTGGATTGGTTTAAAGTAAGATATTTCTTTATTTTTTTTTTATTTTTTTAAACAGAACATACTGTTCAAATACAGAATACATGACAATCAATTTAAGAATTTTCATCAGTGTAATCCATTACACAAGTTCAAAAGCGTGTTTTTGGGATATACTATTACGAAAATTATGTTCAATAGCTCATTTGATTCGGAATAATGTCTAGATCAATGTGTGAAGAAAAATTTTGCAGTGCATAAAAAATTGCAAAAGTTATAAACAATTAAACACCTCAAACACATGGTGTTTGGTTTTTCGCCTATAGTTTGTAAACTATAAATATTTTTGGATTTTTCAAAAAAGATCCTTAAAGAGGAGGACATTTGCTATAAATAAGTTCCGACTCCCGGAACTGTACCTCCATTATTTATAATTTTAATTTAACGCTCAAAGTAGCCTTCCGCGCGCCATTTTTAGGTGGCGCGCACGGCGTCGAAACCGAGTACGTTACATAAAATAATTTTTTTAAGTTAATAAAATTAAATTCAAAAATTTTAAAAAATTACGGTGCATTCTAAACACTCAGAAGAATTCATTCCCGTTGGAATTTTTCATAAAAATTAATTTTCCAACAAAGTTCCAATAAAGTTGGGAATTTGTTTATAACAAATTGTTAACGGAATTATTAATAAAAAAAAATTTTTTGCTGTCACTTTGTAGAGGACTGTCAATTATGATTAAAAAAAAACACATTTCTTACCTAATAATTTAAACAATAGATATATTAAAAAAACGATTATAAACAATTAAAAGTTATTATTAAGAAAAAATTTTTTTTTAAAAATCATAATTGGCAATTGTCTAGAAAGTTGTAAAAAAATTGAAATGCTCCATTTGTTTATAAAAAATTTATAAAAATGGAGGAAAAAATTTTTTTTTAATTAATAAATGTCTTTTCTCGACATTAAAACAGTAATATAATAAATTGAAAAAAAAATTTTTATAGCACCACTATGACTTTTCTGTTTTTGTAAACTTTAAAAAATTATTATAAACAAAGTATTAACATTTTTTTAAACTTTTATGAAGCTATTTTGTTTTATATGTATATAAAAAGAGCTCCACGAAGCAAAAAAAATTTACGGTAATTATTTAATATTTTTATCAATTTGTAATGATGAGGGAAATTCTAAAAATTTTGTTAATTAACAATAACCTACTTTGTTGGAAAATTAATTTTTATGAAAAATTCCAACGGGAATGAATTCTTCTGTTTAGAATACACCGTAATTTTTAAAATTTTTGAATTTAATTTTATTAACTTAAAAAAATTATTTTATGTAACGTACTCGGTTCGACGCCGTGCGCGCAACCTAAAAATGGCGCGCGGAAGGCTACTTTGAGCGTTAAATTAAAATTATAAATAATGGAGGTACAGTTCCGGGAGTCAAAACTTATTTATAGCAAATTTCCTCCTCTTTAAGGATCTTTTTTGAAAAATCCAAAAATATTTATTGTTTACAAACTATAGGCGAAAAACCAAACACCATGTTTTTGAGGTGTTTAATTGTTTATAACTTTTGCAATTTTTTATGCACTGCAAAATTTTTCTTCACACTTTGATCTAGACATTATTCCGAATCGAATGAGCTATTGAACATAATTTTCGTAATAGTATGTCCCAAAAACACGCTTTTGAACTGTTGATTAGACGGATTAGACTATGAGAAATATATGGTCTATGCAGCTGCGTGAACTTTTTTGAATGCGCGTGTATTTATTTATCATAGAATGTAGATTATATTCATATAGTAAATTTAAATATTTTGAAACATTGTCATTATCATCTTTAATGTTTATATTAATATCACCAACTAATAGGTGAGAATCCAGTTTAGATTAGTTTATTTGTTCAAGATAATTTTCTAGACTCGAAAAGAAGTGATATATATGAAAGTTAGGTTTTTTATTTACATTTACCCTTGCTTTTTCCATTATGACAATAAAAAATAGTGTGAGATTATACAGGGTATTGCACACGCTATAACCAGTTTTATATGAAAAGCGTATTAGTTTACGATTAGTTTGCTATTGGTATTTATTTTTAACTAAATTACTAATTAACAAACAGTATTTTGTGAATTATCGTTTTTCTCATTAAAATTTAAAAATCTCCCAAAATTATTAACTTTAGTTATAGGGAATGTTTAACTCAAATTAAACTTTAATTACGGTACTTTTAAATGGCGATATAAAATACAGGGCAATCAATAAAAAAAAGAATGAGCAAATGATGTATTTGAGTTTTGACTTCTTCTGTACAATTTGTTTTGAATTGAAAAAGTAGTGCATCGGCATAAAATTTTGACTAATATCTAAAACCTTTTAAAGCAAAAAATTGACTTTGAAACGTTTCTTTGTAGTTCATAGGTCATTGAAATAAATAGAGGATTTTCATATAAAACTGGTTATAGCGTGGACAATACCCTGTATAATCTCATACTATTTTGTATTGCTATAATTGAAACTGCAAGGGTAATTCAAATATAAAATAATATACAGAGTGTTCCATTAAAAGTTTGATATGTATCACTTTCTTGGAGAACTCTCGCTGAATTCGAATATAGTATCAGTTTGTAGCAAAACATACAATAACCTTTGCTTTTTAGTGTGGAAAATCTAACTTAGTTTTAAAACGTACAATCTTCACTAAATAAATAGACTAAAATTATATGAAATTAGATGCAAAATGTAGAATCTCCTATGTCTCCATATATGTTGTATACAATCTACAATAATTCCCGGCCTGATAATGAAGGAGGCAAAGTACAACAACAAGTTTTTATTATTTTTCAATGTAATCTCCCTTTACCTCAATGCAATTCTTACAACGTTTAATTAACAATTTAATTCCTTTAAAAAAATATTCTTTCGGTTTATCCTCAAAATGGGCCAAAACAGCGTCTTTTAACTCAAAATCGTCCCGAAAACGTCGCCCGCGAAGGTCCTTTTTCAAATAATTAAACAAATAATAATCGCTGGGAGCCATATCAGGACTATAAGGAGGGTGATCTAAATTTTGAAACCCGCAATCTAGGATGGCAGCTTGTGTAACGCCAGTAGTATGAACGGGCGCATTGTCGTGCAACAACCGCACGCCTCTGGTTAATTTTCCTCGACGTTTTTCCCGAAAAATATGTGCCATTAACGGTGGTATTTGTCTCTTTAAAATCAATCAGAAGGATTCCTTCACAATCCCAAAAGATCGTAGCCATCACCTTTTTCGTTGATTGGCAGACTCTAAATTTTCAGGGGGGGGGGGCTTCACCCTTACGGCGCCACTCCATTGATTCCCTTTTCGACAGAGGATCATAATAAAGAACCATAGTTTCATCTCCAGTGACTATTGTTTCCAAGACGGGGTTCGGATCATCTCCACACAGTTCCAAAAACGATCGAGAACACTCGACACGACGTTGCTTCTGAATCGCCGAAAGGTGTTTGAGCACCCATCTTGCACTAACCTTATGCATACCCAAATGATCATGGAGGATTCGGCGAACAGTGGTATCAGAAAGCTTGGTCATTTCTGTCATTTCCTTGACCTTCAAACATCGGCCACTTAGCACCAGGTTTTCCACAAGGGCCACTTTGTCCTCCGTTATCACCTCCACTGGCCGTCCAGGTCTTTCGTCATCTTCAAGGGATTCCTGACCCATGCGAAAACGTTTTGCCCATTCCTTCTCTACCGAATAGGAAGGGGAACTTTGGCCATATACGCCATCGAGTCTTTCTTTAATAATTTTAGGTGTAAACCCTTCTTTTTTTAAAAATGTAATAACCGCTCTGAACTCAATTTTCGTCACCTGAGACATTTCGGAGATATTTTAGTTCAAAATGCTGACAATTAAAAACTATTTGACGTAAGTCGCTTATTTTGTTACCACAGCCTACTAAAGTTTGTAGTTATAAAATGTTTAACTTTTATCCTGATAAAATATCTGCAACTATGTCAGGCCGGGAATTATTGGCGCTTACCTGGTCTGTCAGATGGTGACAGGTTTAGGTGCCGCATACAAGCCTCTAAGAAGGTTGAAAAGTACATCGATTTTAAGTAGAATTAAAGAAAATTCGAGAGACGCTAAAATGGTGATTCCCACCTTATGGAGACTGAGGCCCACAAGGGTTAACTCGTAGCGTAACAAAAACGAGAAATGATTTAACTTGGAATGAAAGACCAAAAGCCGATAGTAGTATTAGGACGCTGAATTTTTTGGTTTGTGAAGCATTCGCATTACTAAGACCATGTGATGATTTTCACAAGCCTTGATTTTTAAAACCATTCTATATCGCCTTTTGATTAGGGTTTAAAAACTTGTTCGAGCAATTTATTCAATAATAATTGGCCCCTTTACCTCTTAGGCCTGCTGATGTATTTGGACTCCTTACTTCGCTTATTTATATTCTATTAATAAAAGACAGAAGGATGAGTATTGAAACTATGTTAAAAAAAAAATAAATTGGCTTTCAGTTCAGAATTATCTTCAGTACATGACTGATATTTATTTATAAAATAAAAATGACATAGTATCATTGCATCAGATCTATTAGAAAAAAATTCAATATAATTCGCAATATCACAACTATAATACAAGAAGCCAATCTGACTTTCATGTACGGCAAACCATCACTAAAAGTTCCCAAAATACAATTTTTATAAAAGGTTTAAAAAATTTAATACACTGCCTACGGAAATTAAAAAAAAAAACAACAATAAATGTATTCAAAAGTAACCTCAAACAATACTTATTAAATAAACAGAACGAATATACTTTCTTGTGATAATAAATCTTTAAACCTGCCCTTTTTAAGTATTTCCCTTAATTTATTGTTATTTTACCCCCTCGTTTTACCCGCATTTATTATAAATTATTTCTGTTTTGAGATCATGTATTTTATTTGAACTAATGTGTAATTCGCGGATCTCCAGATAGCATAGAATTGTATGAATGAGATGATCATACTACTTTTTACCTTTTTCCTGTGCAGCCTTATGGTAATTTAATTGAATGGATTCGAGAAACTGTGGTTCCGCACTAACATCTACGTAATTTGCACCAGCTTCAATGCAAGCCTTAACTACCGGTTCACCCAAGAATCGATAAGGTCCGCAGCAATTTATTACAACTTTGGCCCTTTTTGCCATTTTTAGAAGAGAATCATCATTTTTAATATCTGACGGAATTATTGGTACATCTGACAAATCAACTCCTGTAAAAATGATACAAGCTATAACTATATTTCATTTAATAATCATCGTTTATAAGTTAATGTCAATATAAGTAGGTAATAAATATCTGATGTGTCCAACACATGACTTTCCTGTAAAATTAACAAATATATTGAGTACGGCTCATCTAATCAAAAAGTGTTTAATATGTTTTCCACACACATTTTATTTGAAACATTTTTCAACCTTCATTACAAACAAAAATACTGAAAAAATTAATATTTTATTTATTTAGTTTTCAAAAAAGTGGGTTAATTTGTCGTGTATTGTGTTTTAATTATTTTGTGCGGATTTAGAATGTCAAATAAGGATCAAAACAACATTACTACGAGGTTGTTAGTTTAAATAAATTCTATTTTCATAATCCAACCTCCTCCTCTTCTTTGATATAAACTTTCAATAACAATGTATATTATTGATTTTAAAAAACAGTTTATTTTTATTTGTTTCCTTTCCGCAACTACTGGTGATATATAGGGTCTTTTTAAATATGCGGCAAAAATTCAAGGGGGTTGTTCCTTGGGACTATTAGAAGAATATTTTGTTCTTTGATGATTTTTAAAATTCCGTTTTTTTATGAAATAGAAATAAAAACTAAACATTTGTCGTGAGTAGTGTATAATGTGTTACCTATACCTACGTTAATCATGAAAAAAGCAGTTGATATTCCAAGTCCATGTTAACTTGGATAATATAACAAAAAAATACATGCAACTGCGTACAAATAACTTGAAAATCATTTATTAAAAAATATATTATTATACAGGGTGTTCGATAAGTATAATACAGGGTACAGGAGCGTATTCTGGAGCTAAAATAAAGATATTTTTGTCATATACACTCTAAAATGCTTCGTTACGGAAATACAGGGTGTGAAACTTTCATAAAATTAAATATTTCCAAAACCACTTTAGATATTTTAATTAAATTTTTGCAGCTTTTAAGAAGTTAGCAACGTTGCGTGTTTTACTGTAAACACAGTGGCTTTCGTTTAACCAGTGGCGTGCGTACAAGGTAACTTTCACACCCTGTATTTCCGTAACGAAGCATTTTTGAGACATAGTGTAATATGACAAAATACCTTTATTTTAGCTCCTAAAGTTATGTACTGTACTTATCGAACACCCTGTATTATAGCCAATCTAAAATAAGGCAAGTGACAAAGTTGACAGTGAAACTAACTCTCTAACAGGTCAAATAAAACTGTCCTTAGTTGTCGGGGTGTCGGGACATCTAGATAAGTCGTTATCAATTCACTTCTCATACTAGGGCGTAAGAAGTTCCATTATTTGTTTTTATTTATTTTTATTTATTTTATTTTTTTATTTATTTTTATTTATTTTTATTTATTTTTATTTATTTTTATTTATTTTTATTTATTTTTATTTATTTTTATTTATTTTTATTTATTTTTATTTATTTTTATTTATTTTTATTTATTTTTATTTATTTTTATTTATTTTTTATTTATTTTTATTTATTTTTATTTATTTTTATTTATTTTTATTTATTTTTATTTATTTTTATTTATTTTT